>CAUYLG010047426.1:0-16196 GCA_963573385.1 Cacajao melanocephalus | reverse complement strand
TGCTGAGCTGTGAGCTCCATTGTTCATTCAGAGCTGCTGGGCAGGTACGTTTAAGTCTGCTGCAGCAGAACTCATAACCGCCCCCCCCTTTTTTTTTCCCAGGTGCTCTGTCCCAGGGATTTAGGGCTTTATTTATGAGTTTCTGTTGTCCTGCTGCCTTTTTTCAGGGCTGCCCTGCCCAGCCAGGAGGCAGCCTAGTCACTGTCTGCCTACAGAGGCTTTGCTGAGCACCTGTGGGCTCTGCCCAGCTGCCATGTGAACTTCCCTGCAGTCCTGTTTATACGGATATAGTTAGAACTGCCTCAGCAATGGCAGCCTGCTTCGGCAATGGTGGCCCACCTCTATAATGGCGGACTCTCTCTGTAGAGGCAGGCTGCCTCAGCAATGATTGGCTGCCTCAGCAATGGTGGACTACCTCCATAGTGGTGGACTGCCTCGGCCTCCCCTATAGAGCTGGACCATACCAGGTTCAGCTGTGTTTGCTGTGAATCTCTCAATTCAGAGTGTTTCAGATTGCTGTTTGTTGGGGAGGGACCAGCCAAGCCTGATCGCCTGGCTCCCTGCCTCAGTGCCCTTTTTTTTTTGAGTTGAACGGGCGACTTTGTGTCCCAGATGTTTCAGTCACCTGTTGAAAAGGCGCCGGGATCTGTGTGATTTCCCATGCAGCGACCCACTGTGCCAGCTGACACAGCTGCACTGCGATTCATGGTGCTTTTTTGCTCAGGAATCTCCTGGCCTGGCTCCCTGTTTCAGTCCCTTTTTTAATCAGTTGAATGGGTGACTCTCTATCCCAGGAGCTCCAATCGCCAGCTAAAATGGTGCCCGGACCCGTGTATTTTATGCAGAGAACCTCAGCGCTGGCCAAAACAAGCTGCCGGCCAAAACAGCTGCACTGGCGACCCGTGGGGCTCCTCTGCCTGGGAATCTCCTGGTCTGTGGGCAATAAAAATCCATCTGGAAATGCGACGTCCACTCACCCTCTGCACTTTCGCTGGGAGCTGTAATCCTGAGCTGCTCCTAATTGGCCATCTTCTCCTGGCCTAATTGGCCATCTTCTCCAGAGAAATTCACACTGTGAACTGCAGCATCTTGGTGTTGAGGGAAGTCTACACAATGGAGTTGAATATAATAACAAACTGAAACCTTAATTAGTTGAAGTAAAAAGGCAGTGGTACACAGTTATGCAAGAGTAGAGTTTGGCTGTTCATTCACTCTTAAGAAAATCTACATCACTTGTCTTCAGAAAGGTAATAAAGATTTCAGGTAGAGAATGCCATTGAAATCCTTTACTAGATTTCATCTGGAAGTCTAGGATCATTCTGAGGATGCTTGGATGCCATTTCAGACCTTTCAGGATTTATACCATTTATTTCATTAGATATTTCAAATTTCTGCACCCTCTGCAGTATTAATACGATTATAGAATACAGAATGGAAAACAATAATTAAAAATTAGAGTTCCAGTGAGAACAATAGTGATGAAAACAACAGAGTCAAGTATTTATTGAGTTTTACTCTGTGCCAGCCACTACATTAGATGCCGAGGATATTGCAGTGAATATGACAGTTTCTGCCCTGATGGAGCTTGCAGCTTTTTCTGAGTGGCTGCTAACTTGATTCTAAGTTATCTACTTAATTATTTCAAGAAGTCAGTTGTGTTGCAACCTGCAGACAACTTGTTCTTTGTCCTTCTCACTGTGGAAATAGTTATAATAGGATATTGTATTTACCCCTAGTTTTCTGTAACTCATTTTAACAATGTGCACACATGTTGGAATGGAGAAAGATAGTAACAATCTTTTGAAAAAAATGATGATTCTAGGGCTATAACCTTTTTAAAACTTGGGTGTCCTTGAACCCATTCAGTTGGACACAGGATTTGACTTAACATAATAGACCTTTTTTGCTCCCGTCATTACTAGTACCTTGAGTAAAGATACTGCAGTGTCTGGCCCTGTGGTCCACGATGGCAGCCACAGAAATAGTAAGGTTTGCCTAGGTTGCTGCCCCCTCCCCCTTCCCCACCCATGTTCAGGTGGCAGCTGCAGCTGAACCCGTAGCAGATGCTGGGTTTTTCTCCAAATCAAACATATGTTGATTTGGAGAAAAAGAATAACAATCTTTTGAAAAAAATGATGATTCTAGGGATGACCTTTTTAAAACTTGGGTATCCTTGATACCCAAGTAGAGTATCAGCTGCAGTAAGAAAATCTAGCTTTCTTACTAGGGTGGTGTTTGGAGAGAGAAAGTTCCATCACTTGGTGAGTAAACTGAAGTTAGATAATAAGGAGAATATGTGCATAATGGGATGCATTGGAGGACTCTGATCATATTAATGGCATGATTGTAACTGTACTTTAGGAAGATGAATGGATTCAAGTAGAAAAAAAGAGAAATACTAGTTAGAAAATTATCTTAGTTCATGTGACAAATAATAGGTCCTTGAATTAGAGTGTATATGTAAAGGATATTAGGAAAGAAATGATTATGACCAGTTTTTACCAAATTGATGTTAGAGATGAGCATTTTATGTATTGTCTAATGCTTAGTAGTAAAATCTTAGGAGACTGAAGACCCATGCTCTATTTCTGATTCCTCCATTTCCTAGATGTGTGACCACTTAAATTATTTGAATTGCAGCCCCCTCACCTGTAAAATGGTAATAATAATACACAAGTAACAGGAGCACTGAACAAAAATATAATGATTTGTGTGAGAGAGTTTATGGTGCCTGACACACATTATGTAGGCATCAAATGATAGCCCTTAGTAAAAGAAGTAATAGTGTTACAGCAATATTCTAAAATGCTGTATGACTAGGTATAATCGATGTCCAGGACTTGAAGTATGTGTTTACTATCTTTAATTCACTCATTCAGTAAATATTTACTAACTACTTACTTTCTGTAGGTCCTCCTTGCTCAAGGCCCTGGTGATGCATTTACTTAACAAAACACCCCCAAATCTTTGACGTCTTGAAATGTACATGCTAGTGAAAGCAGACAGATTATAAGTCATGGGCAGAATAAATAATTAAAATATGTGGCATGTTAGAATATGATATGCACTATAAAAACAGTAGAGCTGGGGAAGAATGATGGAGACTACTGAGAAGTGCAGCCTATACACGTGCCTGATTAGAGTAGGCCTCACTGAGAAGTGATGATTCAACAAATACTTGACAAAATGGAGGCAAAGAGTCATGTGGTATTTGGAGAAAGAATGCTGCAAGAAGAGAGAGTGTGAAGCACTGAGGTGGAGCATGTTTGGCTTATCATCAAAACAGCAAGGAGGCTGGTGTACATGGAGGAGAGTGAGCAAGGGGAAAAACGGTTGGAGATAAGTCTTGGAGATGCAGCAAGGGTGGAACCCACAGGGTCCACGGATCATCATTCAAACTGTTGATTTGGTTTAATAAAACTGGGTGAGAGCAGAGCTTAAATACAGCTCTGCAGAGTGGTCTAAAGATTCAGACAGCATTTCACACAAGATTATCAATCCTGTAGCAGAAATTGTGGGCTAACCTTGAGCCAGCTCTTACACAAATCTGGAAAACTTTTTCATAATTTTTATGGATTTTTGTTTCACATATCATGGCCAGAAGATGTAGTCTCTGTCCATTGTCAATATTTATGTAGCAATGTTAAAAACATATTCACATACATTATAAAGTTAAATGAATGAAAATTAAAACGAAATTGGCCTATGTTTTCTCAGAAGTTATTCATTTTGGCACAAAGCTGAAGAGTGGATTATTTTGTGAGGTTAGTCAGTAGGTTAAATTTAGAACTAGAATCATGTGAATGAATCCCAAGGCTGTGTTGGAAGTGTTTAAGAGGTGAGAGAAATTTGCCTGAAGTCTATTAGTTTGCTAAAGTAGATGTCATTGTATGGAAATGGAAAACAAGGAAAAAAATGAATGTCCAGAAAATTATATAATCTGCATTACACATGTTAGCTATCATTTGTGCTTGCATTTCAAAGTCAAATTTCAATAATGCTTCAGTAACAATATACTAAAAGATTCCTTCAATTTTCAGTGTAATTTTTTTAAAAAAGAGGTTTTTAATATGAGAGGAAATTTTAACTAGTGAACTAATTATTTTAATTTGATGGAATTTTTCTCATTTGCATTTTTGACAATTAGTTATGACTATAGATAATTAGAGGTTGTATGTCTTTCAGAATACTGTAAACAGCATCATAGACATTAGCTGAACCATTAATTTCAACTGAGGATGAAACATTTTATACTTTTGACCTTTTTATAAAATATTCTTCTATTTGAAGCAAATTGCTTGTCAAAATCATAGCTATCTGTCCAATTGATATCTGGCATTGCAAATAAGCTCTTGACTTATATATAGCACATTTAAATTTTAAGCATTTGGTGGTAATCATTGAAAATTGTCCTCATAAATCAAACTTCATTGGGTTTGTATATTTTAAATAGAGTCATAGAGCACATTGAAAATAATAAATGGTTATTACATTCTAGTGAAAAATCCTGTGCTTTTCAGCATGCTTAATGATTACATCTCTTAACATATCTAAAGGTGGAAAACACTTTCCACAGATAAGACAATAAAATAGACGCAGATAAAAATAGTTTCAAATTATTCAAAATAATATTATACGAATATAATATTAACAACTTAAAATGATCCGGCAGTATTATTTGCCTTTTGCTTATAACCAAATTTAATGTTTTTGGGGAAAGAAATAGTATATATAGATGATTATTTTCATGTTTCATTGATCCTTTTGATTTATTATGTTAGTTTAGTCAGTAGCGCTGTGAGCTGTGTCTAACTCTACTAATGAATTTTCTTACTCATAGATGAGTCTTCCATATCTGATGAATCCACCAGTATTAAAAGTACTACTACCGAAATCATGCAAATACACTTTTTGAGACCTTATCAACCTTGTCATGGAATTAGATGAGCAAAACGCTGAGTCGAATTGATGAAAAGAATCCTTAGTCATTATCTACTAATGATGGAGCTTGTAAAGTGCAGCATCACTGGGGAAAGAAACTGACTTTCTTCATATGCATCATATTTTTATCTGCATTTCAATACTGCTTAAACATGTACTTCATTACAGGGCACAACTAAAATAGAAGGGCACCTGCTAAGTCAGAGCCATAAAACAGATCTACAGCTTGCTGGCATGTGAAATTTCTCTAATTTATATTTTTTATGAAACTACCCTCACATTATGTGGTCGGCAGCATAAATAATAAAGCATGTTACTTAAGCAATTTTACATTTACTGTATTAGTAAGTAAATGCAATGGCCACTCTTATTCTCAAACAATAAAAACTACCCAGCCTTTTCATGAAAGATGATTGCAATTTCCATTGGCCTGTATATGCAATAAAAAGCCATAACTCATCAAAATTTTAGCTATTTTCTCTTAAGATAGAAGAGCATTTTGCTTGAACATTGAACGTGACATTAAATATTCATGAAACTGAATAGAGTTTAAGTACTAAGTAGAACTCTCAAATTCTTTTCAACTAGATTGAAATTCTGTTTGTACCAGGTAAAAACTGCCGCTAACCTGAAGAGGTGTTCAAAAACATCGTAAAGAGTTTGTACAATATGTTCAAAGTGCTACAGTTATTTGGGATAGATTTTTCTGAAAAGCCTGTTCCTCCTTTGAAATTGATTCATGATAACAGCCTCCATTTGGGTCAAACAGTATTTAACCACTTGTAAATTTTAATTAAATGATTTGTCACTTTGAACACATAGTTTGTCATCTTGCAACTAACCGATGTGTCTTTATCAGAAAATTACTCAGGGGGAAGGCATTCATCTAATTTGTCACTTGGACACCCATTAAGATAATTTGGTTGTTGCATAGGGATAAAGTTGAAATTTGTAAAATAGAGTGCACCACTTTTAGTAAGCAGGATCACATTGTAAACTATTAAAAAACATAATTTGCTCTGTAATTAAATTCTAATAAGTACTTTACTTCTGGTCATTTTTCATTAACAGATGTTTAACTTTTTGAGAAGAGAAAATCTTCCAGTTGAATTTAGTATCTACAGGAAAATAGGGGGCTGCAAATGAAAACCAATACGCTGAATTAGAATGATCTCAAGGAAAAAGCCCTTTCATCAGAAGCACTCACATCATTGCAGACCCAGCTGAGACCTTGTCTGCAGCCGGGCTAATACAATCAGAGACAGCCTGGGACAGAGTGAAAGGGACAACTTAAGAATTACTGAGGAAATAGCAGAGACCACAAATCTTCCTCTAAGGAAGAATATATCTGGTGAAAGTGTAGATATTAAAATATATCATTTTTTGTGTCCACAAATTATTAAAAAGGTAGAATGTGTCTGAGAGGTTCAAGTCAAACATGGTAAGTTAATTCCATAATCACTGTATATAAAAGTACAGTTGCTCTTTTTCCACACTGAGATAGTGGTGACTATACTTTGTTAATATAACCCAACAAAGAACAGATATGTTAACCAAAATTATAAAATATAGACACATATAAATTTATTTTTAAACTGAAAAGTAAAGTCTTTTAGTTCTCCTACTCTCAGACAGTCCTGAAAGCCTTGGCCATATCAAATGTTTGTGTGAAATAAAAGGACTGTGGTCCTTCTTGGTCATGTCTTTTTTCCAACCAAGGTCTAAGTTTCTTGAAGTCAAGGGCCAAGCATGAGATGTTAGTGTTCTTCTTTAGGGTCTATCTACTCAGAATGCAGCAACATCACCTGGGCAGCTTTTGAAGCATTCTGAGGCCCAGACTCTTATCTTTTCTTTTTCTGCCATAGAAGTTATTTATTTTTTGCCTGTTTATTGCAGAGATACTGATTTCACAAAATGCAACCTTTTTTACATGTTTTAAGGACTCTGTGGCTTAAGGAATGGTCATTGACAATATGCCTCTCAACGCTGACCTTTTATGTGAATGACATGAGACGATATTATGCTACGATATTCCCAAAAGAATTTTCATAAAACACTAATATAAACAATGGAAATTTCGCATCCTCCTCCTTTAATGATATTTATGAATTATATACTTGTTTTTAATAGAATGTAACTTAAGGATATATCTCTTGAAGATATGTTAACATTTCATATGACTACTGCCACGGAGAGAGTTTTGGAGAGACGGGTGCTTTTACTGCCTGATCTTTGCCAATTTTATGTGCAGGTTCAATTGTTCTCTAGTAGGGCCCAGGCGTTGGTACTTTGGCATTCTATTTTGCAGCCAGGGTTAAGAAGCATTGAACTAACATAGGCAGTATTCAAACAATGTGTAATGAAAGGTGCAAATGTCATATAAGATGCGAGAAAGATCTGCTTCTGTTAGAAGAATCAGCTATAGTCATTCAGATTTAAAATTCAACATCCTGAATTTCTTTCTTCCTGATATACTTTAACTTTCCCTCACCCTACCACTACCAACCCACCCAGCTGTTTATTTTTCTTTGATTTCCCTTTTGCCTCTCTCCTCATTTTGTTTAATATATTCAGGCACATTTACTAATTGCTATTGCTAACAATTTCCAAGCTAATGCTGTTTTCTGTCTCACATATCTTTTCATTCCATTCATAAATGCTGGAAAAATCTTTATAAAACCTAACTCTCATCAAGTTATATTCCAGCTAAAGAATCCATTCCTACACATCTTACTAGCTATGTTAATGTGACATTACTATTCCATTGTCTTTATTAACATAAGAAGACTCTTGCCCAACAAATAAATGAAACGTATTGTTCATTACAGGGGCTTTCTGAGAGACACATCAGCGCTTCAATAAAACATCAACGGTTTATGTCCTAAGACTTTTTGAACTCTTCATCTCAAAATCCTCAAAATCTTCTCTTGCTATGTTTATCAATCTCAAATGATCATATTGTGATTCTTACCTAATCCTAACCAAGTCCCACATTTAAAGATGCACCTTGGCTCATGCCAATAATACCAGCACTTTGGAGGCCAAGGCGGGAAGATTACCTGAGGTCAGGGGGTCGAAACTGGCCTGGCCGACATGGCAAAACCCTGTCTCTACTAAAAAATGCAAAAATTAGCCAGGTGGGGTGGCATGTGCCTGGAGTCCCAGCTTCTCAGGAGGCTGAGGCAGGAGAATTGCTTGAACCTGGGAGGCGGAGGATGCAGTGAGCCAACATCGCACCCCTGCAATCAGCCTGGGTAACAGAGTGAGACTCTGTCTCAAAAAAAAAAAAATAGATGCATTTTTAACCAAATATTAGGTGTTCAATAAAATCTGACCTTAACTTCCCTGTCCAAAACAATACCAAATCTGTTAGGGCAGTGGCAGTCTCTTCCATTATCTAGAAAAGCCACGAACTCAGCTCAGCACTGTCTTTATCAGCAGATGTGTGAGGAGCCAGTATTCCGCAGTCCCTTCTTCCCAGCAGAACAATGCCCTGGCATTCCTTCTCAAGTCTGGCATTCCTGACCTTCCAGAGGCTGAACCCCAGCTGTCTTTCTTATCTTATTCTCTGTTCTTCCCTTTGACCTCCCCTGTGTTCCAGACTTTCTGGCCAAACTTCTGATCTCTGCAGTCATCAGAAGCCTTCTGACCACATGTTGTTCTCTCATACTGAAATTCCCCTTCAGTTTAGTTTTCACTAGAATCAACATTTATGGGAAACATACAATTAAACATTTGAGATTGGATGATTGCTACAATGTCTTTGAGTCTTTTTACTTTAAGATCTATCATTGAGTCTGTACAGGCAGTGATAGAAGTAGTGAGAGATGGAAGGGATATTGGCTAACATAATGGAACAGGATTGATTAAAATAGAAATATGTCTACTATAAAATTGCCTGACTGGCTATCATTTTTTCCTAATTTGGAGATATTTACAAACTTGAGGTTTTATTTGTACCTTTCTTCCACTGTTTATTGATTGGCCTGCCTAAACACAGCCTTACTGAAATCCGGATATATGAACTTTTTGATTCCCAACCTCCAGGATTATGATTTTGGTGTGAAAGATGAAATTCAATTGGGCTACTGGGACTTGTGTCTCATAAAGATATATTGATTTTTTCTTAGTACTCCAAGATATTTTAGGGACTTGAAAATTGGAAGCAACTTGATTTATCTACAGCTCCATTATCTTCCCAGGCACTAGAACCAAGCTGACTGAGCTATAGAAGTTCCCTTGGTCTCTATTTGTTTAGAAAAGGTGATGCATCAGAAACCTTTCCTTAGACTGTACGATAGATGGTAGTGGAAAAAAAATCTATTATTTTTGCTTCACTCTGATTCACAAGAAAAGAGTATGTTTATATTCTCTCAGTGAGAATTCAGACTCAGGTAACACTTAGACATCCATTCAATAAAGTAAAAAGAAATTATAAAACATAAATAGGCAAAAATTAAAAGTATAAATATAAAATAATCAGATGTTCTAACACTGAAAAAATAAAAGGCTAAAGATGGGATAAAGTTAACTATGAAACAGTGGGACAGAAAACAGTGAACCATGAGAGAAATTCAGAGTGAGAGTGATAAAATAGTTTTAAAAATGTATGTACCTGACTATATGTGTAGTTAAGAAAAACAAAGGGTAGACTGAAAGGCTTCAGCAATTGTCTAAAATAAATTTCACCAGAAGAAAATGGAATAACATGAAAGTAATACCTGATAAGAAAACAGTTGAGACTTAACAGAACTAAACATGACTACCAAGACTGAAAGTGCACACTGAATACGAGTCAGAATAAATGAAATTAAATACGTACTCAGATATTTTATAAACACTGTAATGAACTTGCAAAGGACTATAAGAAGATCTTAAAGCTAACAGAAATAAAGCATAGATTACCTAAAAAGGAACAACAATTAGGGTGACAGCACGTTTCTCATTAGCAACTACCGGATGTCAGAAGACAATGAAATTACAGCTTCAAAGTACTGTGGGAAAAATCAACCAATCAACCTGTCAACCCAGAATTCTACATTTCATAATACAACTGAGAGTAAAAGAGTTAACACTATACCTTCAACTCGATCTTTTTTATGGGGGCCATCCAGGGAAAATGAATGACCTTCAGTGCCAATGACCTTGAACAGACCTCTATGCAGTATAAAAATAGTATTTACAGCTGGGCACGGTGGCTCACACGTGCAATCCCAGTACTTTGAGAGGCCAAGTCGGACGGATTGCCTGAGGTCAGGAGTTTGAGTCCAGCTTGGCCAACATGATGAAACCCAGTCTCTACTTAAAGTACAAAAATTAGCTGGGCATGGTGGCAGGTGCCTGTAAGCCCAGCTACTCAGGAGGCTGAGGCAGGAGAATCCCTTGACCCCTGGAGGCAGAGGTTGTAGTGAGCCGAGATCGCACCATTGCACTCCAGCCTGGGTGGCAAGAGTGAGACTTCCTCTCAAAGAAAAAGAAAACTATTTACGACAGATAGGGAGTCTTTATTGAGAACATATATTTTGTAGGATATATTTGTTGTAACTAGATTTCTTATTGTCAACAAGCCTGGACCTTATGGATGAATGGGGCATGGCTTTCTGGAGAATGGGGAGCAGTGGGTGGTAGTCATCAAAATATTCCCCATCACTTAATGATTAGCATATAAAACAAAAGCGCTCCAAATTCCTAAGGGCTTCCTTTGTGAATAGTTTGCATATATTGCTCAATATTATTCTGTGTATCAGAAATGAAAACACACCCTAAAGTAAGAAAAAAAATTTTTGGAAGCTGCTGCATTTAGTCTCGAGTTCCTGCCAGAAATAAATGTCTTGCTTGAGCCTGCTGCTTATCCATATCTTTTGAATCATTAATAAAGATGGGCACTGGGTAAGATCTATAATGTGCAGAAGTGCTCTTTGACAATTTAACCCGTTGGGCTAACAAACTATCATTCAAAACTCTTGAACAAATTTCCAGGCATACCTACGGTAAGAAAGTTTGTCCCTCACAGACTTGCACTGAAAGAAACTAAAAGTATGTATTAACAGAAAGAAAAGTTAATCCGGAGAGAAGGATGATATGAAAGATACAATGGAGAACGCAGAAAGTGGTTTATTTTCGTAAAGTAATTAACTGTTGAACAAATAAAATGGGAAAATTGTGTGAGTGTGTGTGTGTCTGTGTGTGTGGGTGTGTGTGTGATTGAAATGGCAAAATAGGCTGTGTGGGGTGGCTCATGCCTGTAATCCCAGCACTTTGGGAGGCCAAGGCAGGCAGATCACAAGAGCAGGAGTTCAGGACCAGCTTGGCCAATATGGTAAAACCCCGTCTCTACTAAAAACACAAAAATTAACCGGGTGTGGTGGCGCGTGCCTGTGGTCCCAGCTACTTGGGAGGCGAAAGCAAGAGAATCACTTGAACCCAGGAGGCAGAGGTTGCAGTGAGCCAAGACTGTGCCACTGCACTCCAGCCTAGGCGACAGAGCAAGATTCCGTCTCAAAAATAAATAAATAAATAGATAGATAGATAGACAGAGAGCTAGATAGAAATAAAAAAGTAATACAAAAGTTAGCCGGGCATGGTGGCAGGCGCCTGTAATCCCAGCTACTCAGGATGCTGAGGCAGGAAAATCACTTGAACCCGGGAGGCGGAGGTTGCCCTGAGCTGAGATTGCATCACTGCAGTCCAGCCTGGGTGACAGAATGAGCCTCAGTCTCAAAATAAACAAAACTGGCAAAATAAAAATTTAAAATAGCATGAGGAAGACTGTGTGTGTATGTGACAGTGAGAGAGGAAGTTGTTTCAGGGCCGGGTGCGGTGGTTCACGTCTGTAATCCCAGCACTTTTGGGAGGCTGAGGTGGTTGGATTACTTGAGGTCAGGAGTTCGAGACCAGCCTGGCCAACTGGTGAAACCTCACCTCTACTAAAAAATAAAAATTAAGTAAATAAATAAATAAATTAGCGGGGCGGGGTGGTGGATGCCTGTAATTCCAGCTACTGTGGAGGCTTAGGCAGGAAAATTGTCTGAATGCAGAAGGTGGAGGTTGCAGTGAGCCCAGATCATGCCACTGCACTCCAGCCTGGGCAACAGAGTGAGACTCTGTCTCAAAAAGAAAAAATTAATAAACCATATTAAGCTTTCTGTCTTACTTGGGAAAAGATTACTGAATATACTGATTTAAACTTTGTTAGAAAAAATTGTAGTTAACATTGCATGCTCAGATGTAAGAGAAATCACTAAAAGAACAGAAATATACAATCTATGGCTTCCACATTAACAAAGAAAAAATTTGAAAAACAGATTAGAAATTCAACCAGGGTCAGGTTAGAAATAACAAAAAAGAACATGCAAATTTTAAAAACACAGCATCTCATCTTCAAACAGGGACAATTTGATGTCCGCTCTTCCTATTCAAATACCCTTTATTTCTTTCTCTTGGCCAGAACTTCCAATACTATGTTGAACAGGAGTGGTGAGACAGGGCATCCTCATATTGTGCCAGTTTTTAAAGGGAATGCTTCCAGTTTTTGCCCATTCATTATAAGATTGGCTGTGGGTTTGTCATAAATAGCTCTTATTATTTTGAGATACAATCCATTGATACCTAGTCTATTGAGAGTTTTTAGCATAAAGGGCTGTTGAATTTTGTCGAAGGCCTTCTCTGCATGTATTGAGATAATCATGTGGTTTTTGTCTTTGGTTCTATTAATGTGAAGGATTACATTTATAGATTTGTGGGTGTTGAACCAGCCTTGCATCCCTGGAATGAAGCCAACTTGATCGTAATAGCTAAGCTTTTTGATGTGCTGTTGGATTCAGTTGGCCAGTATTTTATTGAAGATTTTTGCATCAGTGTTCATCATGGATATTGGCCTGAAATTTTCTTTTTTAGTTGTGTCTCTGCCAGGTTTTGGTATCAGGATGATGTTGGTCTCATAAAATGAGTTAGGGAGGATTCCCACTTTTTGTATTGTTTGGAATAATTTCAGAAGGAATGGTACCAGCTCCTCTTTGTACCTCTGGTAGAATTTGGCTGTGAATCCATTTGGTCCTGGACTTTTTTTGGCTGGTAGGCTATTAATTGCTGCCTCAACTTCAGACCTTGTTATTAGTCAATTAAGGAATTCAACTTCTTCCTTGTTTAGTCTTGGGAGGTTGTAAATGTCCAGGAATTTATCCATTTCTTCCAGATTTACTCTTTTATTTGTATAGAGGTGTTTGTAGTAAGCTCTGATGGCATGATTGTATATTTAGAAAACCCCATCGCCTCAGCCCAAAATCTCCTTAAGCTGATAAGCAACTTCAGCAAAGTCTCAGCATACAAAAATCAATATGCTAAAACTGCAAGCATTCCTATACATCAATAATAGACAGAGAGCCAAATCATGAGTGAACTCCCATTCACAATTGCTACAAATAAAGGGTATTCGATTAGGAAAAGAAGAGGTCAAATTGTCTCTATTTGCAGATGACATGATTGTATATTTAGAAGACCCTATCATCTCAGCACCAAATCTCCTTAAACTGATATGCAACTTCAGCAAAGTCTCAGGATACAAAATCAATGTGTAGAAATCACAAGCATTCCTATATACCAATAACAGACTAACAGAGAGCCAAATCATGAGCTTACTCCAATTCACAATTGCTACAAAGAGAATAAAATACCTAGGAATACAACTAACAAAGGATGTAAAGGACATCTTCAATGAAAACTATAAATCACCACTCAAGGAAATAACAGAGGACACAAACAGATGGAAAAACATTCCATGCTCATGGTTAGGAAGAATCAATATTGTGAAAATGGCCATACTGCCCAAGGTAATTTATAGATTCAATGTTATCCCCATCAAGTTACCAATGACTTTCTTCACAGAATTGGAAAAAAAAAAACACCTTAAACTTCATATGGAATCAAAAAAGTGAGCCCATATATCCAAGACAATCCCAAGCAAAAAAAAAAAAAAAAAAGCTGGAGGCATTACACTACTTGACTTCAAAGTATATTACAATGCTCCTGTAACCAAAACAGTATGGTACTGTAACCAAAATAGTATGGTACTGGTACCAAAACAGAGATACAGACCAATGGAATAGAACAGAGACCTCAGAAAGAACGCCACACAACTACAACCATCTGATCTTTGAAAAACCTGACAAAAACAAGCAATGGGGGAAAGGATTACCTATTTAATAAACGGTGTTGGGAAAACTGGCTAGCCATATTCAGAAAGCTGAAACTGGATCCTTTTCTTACACCTTATACAAAAATGAAGTCTAGATGGAATAAAGATTTAAACATGAGACCTAACACCATAAAAACTCTAGAAGAAAACCTAGGCAATACCTTTCAAGATATAGGCATGGGCAGGGACTTGACTAAAACACCAAAAGCAATGGCAACAAAAGCCAAAATATACAAATGGGATCTAATTAAATGTAAGAGCTTTTGCACAGCAAAAGAAACTATTAATAGAGTGAACCAGCAACTGACAGAATGGGAAAATATTTTTGCAATCCACCCATCTGACAAAGGGCTAAGATCCAGAAGCTACAGAGAACTTAAACAAATTTACAAGAAAAAAACCAAACAACTCCATCAAAAAATGGGTAAAGGATATGAACAGATACTTTTCAAAAGAAGACATTTATGCAGCCAGTGAATATGAAACAAAACTCATCATCACTGGTCATTAGAGAAATGCAAATCACAACCCCATTGAGATACCACCTCACGCCAGTTAGAATTGTGATCGTTAAAAAGCCAGGAGACAACAGATGCTGGAGAGGATGTGAATAGGAACATTTTTACACTGTTCGTGGGAGTGTAAATTAGTTCAACCATTGTGGAAGACAGTGTGGCGATTCCTCAAGGATCTAGAAATAGAAATACCATTTGACCCAGCAATCCTATTACTGGGTATATACTCAAAGGATTATAAATCATTCTATTATAAAGACACATGCACACGTATGTTTACTGAGGCACTGTTCACAATAGCAAAGACTTGGAGCTAATCCAAAATGCCCATCGGTGATAGGCTGGATAAAGAAAATGTGGCACATATACACCATGGAATACTATGCAGCCATAAAAAAGGATGAATTCATGTCCTTTGCAGGGACATGGGTGAAACTGAAAACCATCATTCTCAGCAAACTGACACAAGAACAGAAAACCAAACACTGCATGTGCTCACTCACAATTGGGTGTTGAGCAATGAGAACACACAAACACAGGGAGGGGAATATTACACATCAGGGCCTGGGGGGTGGGGGACTAGGGAAGAAACAGCAGAGGATGGGGGTATTGGGGAGGGATAGCATTAGGAGAAATACCTAATGTAGACGATGGTGTGATGGATGCAGCTAACCACCACCATGGAACGTGTATACCTATGTAACGAACCTGCACGATCTGCACATGTACCCCAGAAGTTAAAGTATAATAAATAAAGTTTTTAAAAAATGCTCAACATCACTAATGATCAGGGAAATGGAAATCAAAACCACATTGCAATACAATCTTATTTCTGCAAGAATGGCCATAACAAAAAAATCAAAAAACAGTAGATGTTGGTATGGATGCAGTGATCAGGGAACACTTTTACACTGCTGGTGGGGATGTGAACTAGTATAGCCACTATGGAAAACAGTGTGGAGATTCCTTAAAGAACTAAAAGTAGAACTACCATTTGATCCACCAATCCCACTACTGGGTATCTACCCAGAGGAAAAGAAGTCATTATTTGAAAAACATACTTGCACATACATGTTTATAGCAGCACAATTCACAACTGCAAAATCATGGAACGAATCCAAATACCCATCCCATTCAACGACTGCGTAAAGAAACTGTGGTATATATACACCATGGAATGGAATACTATTCAGCCATAAAAGTGAGTGAATTAACAGCATTTGCAGTGACATGGATGAGATTGGAGACTATTACTCTAAGTGAAGTAACTCAGGAGTGGAAAACCAAACATTGTATGCTCTCTCTGATACGTGGGAGCTAAGCTATGAGGATGCAAAGACGTAAGATTGATGCAATGGATTTTGGGGACTTGTGGGGAAGAGTGGGGGGGCAAGGAATAAAAGACTACAAATATGGTGCAGTGTATACTGCTTGGGTGATGGGTGCCCCAAAATCTCACAAAATCACTACTAAAAAACCTACTAATGTAACAAAATACCACCTGTACCCCAATAACTTATGGAAAAATAATAAAATTTAAAAAACAT
>CAUYLG010047425.1:0-66833 GCA_963573385.1 Cacajao melanocephalus | reverse complement strand
TGGTTCCAGGTCTTTGCTATTGTAAACAGTGCTGCAATGAACATATATGTGCATGTGTCTTTATAATAGAACAATGTATAGTCCTTTGGATATATACCCAGTAATGGGATTGCTGGGTCAAATGGAATTTCTATTTCTAGGTCCTTGAGGAATCGTCACACTGTCTTTCACAATGATTGAACTAACTTACACTCCCACCAACAGTGTAAAAATGTTCCTATTTCTCCACATCCTCTCCAGCATCTGTTGTCTTCAGATTTTTTAATGATCACCATTCTAACTGGCCTGAGATATCAATGGTATCTCAATGTGGTTTTGATTTGCATTTCTCTGATGACCAGTGATGATGGGCATTTTTTCATATGTTTGTTGGCCTCTTAAATGTGTTCTTTTGAAAAGTGTCTGTTCATGTCCTTTGCCCACTTTTGAATGGGTTTGTTTGTTTTTTTTTTCTTGTAAATCTGTTTTAGTTCTTTGTAGATTCTGGATACTAACTCTTTGTCAGATGGGTAGATTGCAAAATTTTTTCCCCATTCTGTTGGTTGCCCATTCACTCTAATGATTGTTTCTTTTGCTGTACAGAAGCTCTGGAGTTTAATTAGATCCTATTTATCTAATTTGGCTTTTGTTGCCAATGTTTTTGGTGTTTTAGTCATGAAATCCTTGCCTATGCCTATGTCCTGAATGGTTTTGCCTAGGGTTTCTTCTAGGGTTTTTATGGTGTTAGGTCTTATGTTTAAGTCTTTAATTTATCTGGAGTTAATTTTACTATAAGGTGTCAGGAAGGGGTCCAGCTTCTGCTTTCTGCACATGGCTAGCCAGTTTTCCCAACACCATTTATTAAACAGGGAATCCTTTCCCCATTGCTTATTTTTGTCAAGTTTGTAAAAGATCAGGTGGTTGTAGACATCTCTGTACTGTTCCACTGGTCTTTATATCTGTTTTGGGGCCAGTATCATGCTGTTTTGATTATTGTAGCCTTGTAGTATAGTTTGAAGTCAGGTAGCATGATGCCTCCAGCTTTGTTCTTTTTGCTTAGAATTTTCTTGGCTATGCAGGCTCTCTTTTGGTTCCATATGATGTTTAAGGTGTTTTTTTCCAGTTCTGTGAAGAGGGTCATAGGTAGCTTGATGGGGATAGCATTGACTCTGTAAATTACTTTGGGCAGTATGGCCATTTTCACAATATTGATTCTTCTTAACCATGAGCATGGAATGTTTTTCCATCTGTTTGTGTACTTTCTTATCTCCTTGAGCAGCGTTTTGTAGTTCTCCTTGAAGAGGTCATTTACATCGTTTGTTAGTTGTATTCCTAGGTATTTTATTCTCTTTGTAGCAATTGTGAATGGTAGTTCATTCTTGATTTGGCTCTCTTTAAGTCTGTTATGGATGTATAGTAATGCTTGTGATTTCTGCACATTGATTTTGTATCCTGAAACTTTGCTGAAGTTGCTCATCAGTTTAAGGAGATTTTGGGCTGAGATGATGGGGTCTTCTAAATAAACAATCATATCGTCTGCAAATAGAGACAATCTGACTTCCTCCTTTCCTAATTGAATACCCTTTATTTCTTTTTCTTGCCTGATTACTCTGGCTAGAACTTCCAGTACTATATTGAATAGGAGTGGTGAGAGAGGGCATCCTTGTCTAGTGCCAGATTTGAAAGGGACAGCTTCCAGTTTTTGCCCATTCAGTATGATATTGGCTGTGGGTTTGTCATAAATAGCTTTTATTATTTTGAGGTACATTCTGTTGATACCTAGTTTATTGAGAGTTTTTAGCATAAAGGGCTGTTGAATTTTGTCAAAGGCCTGAGAAGCCTTTCTATTAGATAATCGTATGGTTTTTGTCTTTGGTTCTGTTTATGTGGTAGATTACGTTTATAGACTTGCATATGTTGAACCAGCCTTGCATCCCCAGGTTGAAGGCTAGTTGACTGTGATGGATGAGCTTTTTGATGTGCTGTTGCAATAAGTTTGCCAGTATTTTATTGAAGATTTTTGCATCTATGTTCATCATGGATATTGGTCTGAAGTTTTCTTTTTTTGTTGAGTCTCTGCTGGGTTTTGGTATCGGGATGATGTTGGTCTCATAAAATGATTTTGGAAGGATTCCCTCTTTTTGGATTGTTTGAAATAGTTTCAGAAGGAGTGGTACCAGCTCCTCTTTGTACGTCTGGTGGGATTCAGCTGTGAACCCATCTGGACCTGGGCTTTTTTTAAACATCAATATTGTCCTATTCTCATTGGCCTAAAACCACACTGAGTCGGAAATTTCAACTCATCACTATCCTGTGCTCTGTACACACAGTTGGCTGTTACATCCCCTTGTTTTATTTCCTAAAATGCCTTTTATGTATATTCCTTCTAATCATAAAGTCATTCTTCTGGTATAAGCTTTCAAAACCTTTCCTGGCATAATTACAAAGTCTTCAAATACTCCCAGCTTTCCCATTTTCAGTTCCTACTTTTATATTGTGCTATGAGGCAGATTACTTTATATATTTGCTAAGGTTAATAGACTCAAGTAGGTTTTAAATTCTCATTCCCCATACACCATTTGTTTTTTATTTTGTTTTTCTCATCATGTAAATTTTTCATAACATGGTTGGCATAAAGAGGCATTGTTTTATAATTTTTGTATTTGTTTGCATTCCGAGTAGTGGTGAGGTTGAGTTTTGACTCTCCTGTTAGTTTTTAGCGCCTCTAGAGCAAGGGTGGTCTCCTTGTTCTCTCAGTGCTACCTGGAAAGAGTGTTAGTGCTTCTCTTTAGAAATGAAAACAAAAGATGTACAAATATTACATGTTTCTGATGCAATCCTGAGATGGCACCCGGGATAAACAGACATGAAAACCTTGACCTTAGTAATCCAAGTGTTAAGGGAAGCCAGAAAACTCACATCTATTTGAAGAGATAGAATTTTAGTCATGAACAAGAGACATATAATCTTACTATATTTACACAGTTTGCAGCAGACTTTGAAATTCATATTAGCATTCCTGAAGGCAAGATAGTTCTGTAGCTGAGAACCATGTAGGTAGAAGAGAAATTTCTTACTAACAGTTTTACAAAGGACTGTATTCACCAATTAAAAAAAAAATTACCTCCCACCCATCTTCACATCCAACATCTATTTTATCAATAAAATATCTGCTGGGATGTGGGTGGGGTGGAGGTGGAACAAAAGAGTTACTCTTTTCTTTGTATCATAGCTTATTATGTTAAAAATGGGAGGCTGGCACAAGACAGCATCTCTGAATCTGCAGTTAGTTCATACTGTTACTAAAGCATCATTGCCTTAGGTTGCTCATAGCCTTTAGTATTTATTTTTAATTTATCACCAACTTTAAAAAGTATGCACATTCTACCTTTCGCAACCATAAAAGTCAGAGATATAATCCTACCCTAAAATATGCAAAGAAAATGAAAATACTTGCCAAAATTATTATTCACTTAGATTAAAATGCAATCTTTGCTCTGATTCCAACACTTTACTCTCAAAACCAATGCCTCTGGTGTTATAAAACCCATCATTTTGTTATAATCTGAAGATATTTTAATTTAGAAAGTTTCCTATACTGTCTGGTTTCTACATTTTAACCTGATCCTCCTTTCTTTTTACCACTTAAAAATCATAATATTTGGGAGAGATTTTTTTAAGTTCCTAAAAATATTTATAATGAATTATTTGGTATCAGGTTCTAATTAATTAGATAAATCAATAAAGAATATTATGTCCTCCAATATTTTACTCTGTTAATGACAGAAATCACCCCAAGAATAATCATTAATTCAAAAAAATATTGGGGTATTATCATTTTTTCTATGCTATGAACACAGTTATTAAAAACTATCTCACAAAAGTTACTGGTGTTAGGTGTTAAGTTACAGTGTGGTTAGGTAAGTCTTTGCGCGTTGCCTACATTGGCAACCTTGATTTGGACAGAGAGGTCATGTCCCCCCTTCTTAAAGTCCATGAGAAAAACACTGCCAAATGGCTTTGCTCATTTAGAATACAGTTGCATTTGTGGAAGGGGCACCAGGGCTAGGCTATAGTTGCTCCACATTCCCTACTAGAAATGCTCACAGCTCGTGGATAACGTAGCTCATTTTTGTCAAAGCTTTGAAGTAAATAGAAGAAACTACTGTCCTTACTATACTTCCTTCCCCAGAACACCTTTCTCTTCCTCCTCACATACCAAAAATAAAAATGTCTGTGACTATCTCTGTTTTATTTTTTGGTTGTGGTTTTGGTTTTACTTTTATTTATTATTATTATTATTATTTTTGCTATTATTCAGTCATAGTTCAAACATGTATGTTTGCTTTGCTTTCTGAATGAACTGAAATGACTTTTTGCTTGTGATGTAGGCAGATGGCTACGGCAGAGAATAAAACTGCAGCTCTAAGGTTAAGTGACTATGACATCTTCCATTCGGAGAATGAAAGTCCAGTGCTCCAGAGGTATCCTTTGTCTCCCAAAATACAAAGATATCTGACATCAGAAAGAACACAACGAGATGACTGGCTGTAACATTTGGTAGACTATAATGACTTCTTTATTTTAGACTGTGTGTTTTTGCTATATTTCTGTGTTTTCCAGACAAAAGTTGGATGATGAGATGATAATGGGGTAATATATTTAACCTTCTCTCCATGAAGATAACATAGCCGAGAAGAACATTTTTACTCAGAAAATTAGAGTACTCAGGTCTACGATATGAAGAGCTTCCTCTGAATCCAACTCATGCAGTTGCTTTACTTGCCTTTGTTTTATATAACTATATAGTTTATGTAATTTATATAATGTTGGAAAATCATATAAACCAATTCTTAATGATTCAGTCACATGTTAAAAGCCTTAGTGAAAGACTAGATTATGAAATGGTGTGTTAAATAAAGCATATCAGGCAAAAAAATGGTAAATACACACAAATATGTTTCTTATAAATTTTCATTTTTAAATACCAGATATTACTGCTGTATAATTAAGACTTCAGATCTCCATTATTTAACTTCTTTCAATTTCTTACTCCATCCTTTTAAAAACAATAAAACTAAATATAATCCACAACTAATTTTGAGAGTGAATTATTTTGCTCAATTTTTTTTCCAGAAAAAAAATCTTTACTTTAAAGGGGTTCCTTGAATGCAAAGAAAAACACACAGAATCCATCAAAACTATTACATAAGAAAACTGTGACAAAAACTAATTAAAGAAGAACAAAAAGACTTGACAGAGCTTAGAGATCTGCCTCTTTTGGTTCACCTAAACATTGTTCAGTGAAAATAAACCAAAAAAGACTACAGATAGTTCAGGAAAGTCAACAATATTGCAGACAAGATGATTTCGATCGCCAGTGCCTGCTCTGTATCCATTACAGTGCCATAATGTCAAGTCTGTCGCTGATGGAGTATACTCACAGGCTGAGGAATGACAAGAAAGTTCTGTCCAACAGAAAAATACTATAAAGTCCATTAAGTCAGCTTTAAAATAGTTACTGCAGATAGCAAAACAAAAAATCAGTCCATAGTGAAATACACTTCACTTATAGAAATGACAGCATCTTGGCTTTTTTTTTCTCTCTCTCTTTTTATACCAAAGTTTTAGCATTTTAAGAGCAGTTTGTACAACGTGTAGTAGAATGTTTAAGTTTCTTCCTCTTACGCTTTTATTTGCCATAAAATACAAGCCACCATTTTAAAAAATTATCTGATTAAGCACAAGACTCTGCGCAGAAAGAACACCTGGGTCTCCGTGAAGTACGAGACAGCTAGGACAATGAAACTCAAAATGCCCATCTTCCTGGAGACTGTGTAGACATTTAGCTACAGTTATAATTCTATGTGCTGTTCTATCTTCCTGTTTTTCCTATTTTTAACTGAAAAATTATTACATGAATGAAATCTTAACCATGAACCAATTAAACAGACCAGCAACAAAAGCACAATGAAATAAAACAAGTGGTACTTCTGTTTCTGGCAGTCTAATGGCATATAAATCCTGAAAAATCCTTTCAAATAAAAAGACTAAAACACATGATAACATATATATCTTCTCAATGTATTGCTAGGCTTGTCTGAAAGTAAGGAATCCATAACACCCAAAACAAAGTGAAAGCATGAGACCCTGCAAAGTAAACGAGGAAGACACATTTCATCCCAAGGGTTTCTAACAAATCTTAGAGATACCAGTTTTTACTTTTATGGATTCATAATGCACAGAAGAAAAAAAATATAAGGCCAGCTATGGATAATTCTTTAAAATTCCTACACTAGAAGCAATGACAACACACACTCACTGTTAGTGTTTAGGGATGAACTAGATAGAAATAAACTTGTCAAGCACTAGTCTTAGAAAGACAACTTGCAATTCTGAAACACAGCATTGGATAGCAAGGGAGGAGAATCCTTCATGAGAACGTATAATCTCAACCTGGCCTTCTCATGACTTTATGGTCTGAGTTCAAACTCTTTCTGGGATTCAAAGAATCCTCAAAAACAAAATAAGCTTTTCCAAATTGATAAAGCCTTTAAATCCTTAAATTAATTACATCTACAAAGACCGTTTTTGTAAATAAAGTCACATGTGCAGTTTATAATGATTAGTATGTGGACATGTATTTTTGGGAACCATAGTTCATCCTATTAATATGAGTTAAGAAACAAGACCCTATTTGTTAAAACTAGCAAAAAATACCGACAGCAGAAGCTTCTCCATATAGTGCAAAACAGGCAGGTCCTCTTTCCCTCTTCCTCCCTTCCCCCATTAGCTTTTCTTTCTGGGCCTAGCTTTTTCAGCATTTCACAATGCATTTACTTAAATAATCCCTTCGAACACTGAATAAATCACATTATTTCATTATTATTATTGTTTGAGCCAGGGTCTTATTCTGTCACCCAGGCCCAAGTGCAGTGGCATGACCACAGTTCACTGCAGCCTCGACCTCCCAGGTCCAAGCGATCTTCCCACATCAGCCTTCTGAGTAGCTGGGACTACAGGCATACCCTACCACGTCTGGCTCACTTTTTTAAATTTCAGTTTTTGTAGAGACAGGGTCTTGGTATGTTGTCCAGGCTGGTCTCGAACTCCTGGGCTTAAGGAATGCTCTCACCTCAGCCTTTCAAAGTGCTGAGATTACAGGTATGAGCCATCATGCCTGACTAGATTACATTAAAAAAATATTTTTACCAAAGTAGTACATATTCATAGCATTGAAACTTAAATAATGATAAAACAAATAATTACCTGACCCCTCACCTTGAGTCAATTA
The DNA here is from genome assembly GCA_963573385.1 of Cacajao melanocephalus. Lineage (NCBI taxonomy): Eukaryota > Metazoa > Chordata > Mammalia > Primates > Pitheciidae > Cacajao > Cacajao melanocephalus. Next base: position 59,560 of record CAUYLG010047425.1, on the reverse strand, counting down.
TTTTCGATTGTTTTACAATTTCTTCTAATGGGTACTTCATGTTTTAAAAAAATATTAATATAGCTCTATTAGCTAATTCCTTAATGACAGGTGTTTTCTACTGTTGTCTTTTTGAGGGCAACACCTCCCAGGTCCCTCCACCAAATTCTCAATATTGATGAATCACATTTTTTACTTAAATCCATAAGTCAATGCTTTTGCCTTTATGACAATATATTCTTTATAAGTAAGCTGAAAAAGTCTATTGTGACTACACCTCCTATCTACAACATTTCGTATTTCCTGGAATTCTTTCACTTTTATTTGCAAACATTTCTTTGAATCTGGAAAAGCGCTTTCACACCTATGAAATGCTTCTCAGGTCAAACTGACAAATCCTCTATTCTTTCTATTGTTTATGTTAAGACATCCCTCCTGACACTTTATGGGTCTCCTGCTCTCACCACGTGAGCCTAGTGAATAGCTGGAGGCCTGCGAACAGCAGTGGTCCATGACTTTCCCCTCTCTTTCTTCCTAGGAATGCTAATGTCCTCTCTTCTAGGTAGGATACCCAGATTGCATCTTGATTTATTCATGTTTGATGAGGTACATACCCTATTTACTTCTGGAAACAGGATGCTATGAAGGTAAACTTTTGGAGATTTTGTTTTCTGCAAACATTTTCATGTTATCTTAGTACCTGAATGATAATTTAATATAGACTTCTTGGTTGAAAACATTCTCGTTCCACATTTAGAAGCTATTGCTCTATTTTCTTCCACTTTCCAATGCTGATGTTGAAAAGTCCTATAATCTTAATCAAGAACTCGAGGTGAGAGATCATGCAGTTTACTCTGGAAGGCTTTAGGGTCATGACTTTACCTCATGTGGCCTGAAATATCACCATGGAGAGTCTTGATATGTGTCTTATTTAAACATATTGGCTCCTTAATGGGTATATTTCTAATATTATCTCTTCAATTCTTTTCTCCCCTTTATATTCTCTTTTCTCTATATTCAACTCTTAGCAGTTTAATGTTTAGAGGAAATCAGGGTCTCATAATTTCTTATTCAGACATTTCTTTGATCCACCTGATTTCAGTCTAGCCCCGCATTGTACCCACCTCTGCTCATTGTCCAGAGTCAAAAACCTCTCTGTTTCCCAGAGAATACATCTCCAGCCTCCCACAAGAAAAAGAAATGGTAGAAATCTGACTCTATAGAGTAAAAGGTGAGGAACTTGACCAAGGAGGAACTTTGTTGCTCTTTATCTAGACTTTCAAAGCTCCAGTTTTTATCCCTAACTCCCAATACACACACACACACACATAGCCTTACACACTTCCTTCTGCAGAATGTGGTTTCTTCCTGGAGTTGTCCAGGATATATCATTTGATTTCTCTTCAGCTCCCACACCTTCACCCTTGCCAACACTTAGGCATAACACTGTTCTGCAAAGTACTTTACCATATCTCCATTTACTTTCCAAATTTATATATTATCATCTAGGTTACAGATGGCTCCTAATTTACCTGAAGGTAAGCTTACTGTGTTCCTTGTTCTTTGGGGTGATTTTTTTATAAAGGAGATTGATGTAATTAGAGATATATTTAATCTTACTGTTTTGTATTTTCCTTTATGCTTCTTAAGTAATTTTAAAGAAAATATGGAGGTATAGAAATCTCTTTCATCCATAATCCTAAAATTGAAGACCCTCTTCAATGTTAAAAGTGCAAATTGTCCATCAACTAAACACCAGGAATTTTCTAACGCTGGAATCAAATTTAGAGAAAGTTCATTGCAAAATATAAAGGACTATCAGGCATCCAGCTAGAAAGATTCATTTAAATTGAAATCCAAAGAGATTTCATATTCTAGAAAATATGAAATATCTTGCTTTTTATGTGATTTACAAACAATATCCTTGCAAAATTTACTAAATTGTTTGGTTTAGCATCATAGTATCACAGAGTAACAAATTCAAGGTCCTATTTAAATTGTACACTACATAAAGGTGTCATTTTTTAACAGGGCTCTGTTCATGGAGTAGGTAGGTATTGGTGATGTGGATATTCTATAACAATTTTTCTGCAGAAAATAGGCAAAAATCTTAAAATAACAATATCATATTATTATAATAATTTAGTGATATATAAAAGTATGATTTCTTAAAAGTGGTTCATTCTTATAATTTACATAAAGTAATGGTAGATCCCCATAGCAGTCTTAAATCAAACCACCTGACCAATAATTTTATCTATAAATTTTTTGAGAAGGACATTATTTCCAAAGTACAAAAAGAGAAGCTTAATGTAACAAAAAGAGAAGCTTAATTCTAAATATGCCTTGTAAAAGAACATTAATTATGAAACCAGTATAATTTAATCAATTCCACAAGCTTTAATTTTGCCACATATACCACTATAGTGACAAAGTGGTCAGATTTTGAGAATAAATGCACTTCATATCAAGCTTCATATCATTGGCACCTGGATTATGAATGAAATAGAAAAGTGCGCAGTCTGATGATTCTCTGAGTACTTTTCAGAGATTTCCCACACCTTCTAGGCACTGATGGTAAAAAACAGTTCTACTCAGATCCAGAAGCTTATTCATATGTCTTCCAGAAATTTTAATACTTTCTTTGTATACATTTAACATATAAGATATATGGTAACTATATACATGACAATTATATTTAAGCCATATCCTACGATCATTAAGATTTGTTGATTCATTCAGTTATTTTTTCATTCATAACAAATATCTAATTAGCACCTAAAAGTGTAAGGTATACAGACAGTTGTATCTAATCTTGACATAACCTTCATTCACAGATATTAGGTAATATCTAACATGCATTTGGAATATGCGCATTGGTGTACGCTATGACTGAGAACAGGTATTTTCTTATATTGCTTTAGTCCTTAGGTATAATAACTGGTTATGGTTAAAGATATCTAATAACAAATGTTAACTATGCCAAATCCTATTTATCTTTAACATCTATACATATAAATAATTCAATCCAATAATATCACAATTCATTCAAATATAAAATTAAGCAACACATGTGAGTTACATAAATTTTAACTTACACATTAACAGAAAACTATATAAAAATCATCTTACCTCTTGTTTGTAACCCCTTTCCACAGGCTTCACTGCTGCCCACTATTCCCTGCCTGACAGACTCTGGCACTAAGATGCAAGGGTTCCATTTCTGTGGCTTCCACCTGTGATTACCAAAAACAACGGACTAGAAACTTCACTATGATCAACATGCAAAAGAAATACTTAGCTATGTTTCAAGTTTTAAAAACCTAAAGACAGTAATTCAATAAAATGGATGTGAAACCAATGTCATAAAACCAAGCTTTGACAAACACTAGAATGACAATAGTCCGTTCAACCCCAGATTCATGATTTGTGCAGTAATTCAGTGTTTTTGAATTGATCCTGTGGTTGAGAAAAAAACTGAATTTAGATATTTTGCACATAAACTTTGGTTAATATAGAAAAATGGCAATAATAAACATTAGAGGCACAGATCAGTCTGGAAGGTGTAGTTCTTTATGCACTTAAAATCATTTCGAAAAAAAAAAAAAGAAAAAAAGAGAGAGAAAATCTCTAAGTCCCATTGGCGCATTAGAGAATCAAGGTTTGAACATCTGTAAACTTGAGGTACAAATCTTCACATTAATCTTCTGCTTCAACATTTTTATAATCTTCTGCTTATAAAATTTTTGATTTGATCCTCTGCTTCAAATTTTTATAAGGTGTTTCCAAAGACTTTTGAAGTAAATCAAACATCTCAACAGGTTATAGAGTAAAAGAAGAACGGGCACCTTGGACGTATCTTATCTGTTAGTTAATCTTAGGAAAGACGAATGGACCTGCCACTGATAAAATACCATAATTTCTAATCCTCAGAGGATACAGTCCCAAAGGAAAGCTCGCTTTCTAATGGCTTTTCTTTCTCAGGTCAACAAAACTCTCTTTTTATGACTCACAGGGCAGAGTATGACTTGTGTCCTTAAATCGTCTCTTCACAATATGTCAGAAAACCCAAACCCTAAGTATAACTACAGATTCTGCTCTTTCACTTAGTACATTTTAACCCTTTTCATATGAGCCAATACCTCTGATAAGAGAACTACTTCAAAAAAGTAAACAGAAACGTGAAGCAAAACATCATTGACCTCATTCAAGTGAACTTCCTAATTGGAATAGCTGAGGGGTTGGGGAAAAAATATCAGGAAACAGCTAAACAGAAAACCTGTTACATTTAAAGAAATCACCTATTAATTTTAGATTGTTGTAAATTTACTTTGTATGTGCATAGACACATTCTGCATGATTCCAATATTCAGAACCCAAAAGGTAAGGGATTTTAGTCCAATGTTTGAACTAAAATACATCATTCATTCATTCAGTTTCCTGAAATTGAGTTTACGTAGGCTTTCTCGACCAAAATGAGACCAAGAAGTTCAGCCTCCGTTACCTTGGTGAATAGGCTGAAATCGAAATTCCTTTATTAAACTTTCAATTTTAGGATGATAAACCCAGGCTCAGAGAAGTTAAATGATTTGGCCCAGGCTGCATAAGTCAAGATAGGCCAATTGCCAGTCCTGTCTTCAGATGCTCAGTCACAGCCTCTTGGGAACATCTCATTCCCAAGTCTACATAGGGATAAAGGCACCCATGCTGTCTTACCTACTTAATGTGTTGAGGGAAGCTCAAATTCACAGGGCAAATTAAATAGACATTTTGATTCTGTTTTAATTTGGTAAACGTGAACATGTCACCTCAATGGAGTCAGAAAGAAGAATCAGAAGATAACCATAAAGTCCTATGTTAACTCGCTTCCTAAGATAACTTCCTTACTAATATACCAATGAAGGGGAAAGCAAAATCTAAATTGGACCTATATTGCTCAAAATTCAAGGATGTTTCGCTAAGAAGCAGATATTCATGGTGATAACTTGGATATCTTCTGAACTATGCATTGGGAGAAACAGTACAATGATCCAATTTATACAAAGTAGAACTGATTTTGGGGGAATGTGGCAGGAAGTCATTGATAGAAACTAGTTCAAACACAAGTAGCTAAATTCAAGGGTGATATCAGAGTAAAATGAGTGGGCAAAGAAATGGAAGATCCCACTAATAATTTTTTTTAATTTTATCTGATTATAATAGCCTTGGGTTCATAAAAATGTCTAATAATATTTGATTTGGCTAATTTTTTTTTCATTTGGATACTTTCCTTGAGAGCTCTTTCGCTGGGCTCAGAAATTTCAATATTTAGACATTGTACAATAGGCTGAATATTAACAGTGTTTCCACAATGGCCCTGTGGTTAATGAGGAAAAAACTGGTAGTCTGGGCATGCTCCCAGTGTTTATTTACATCCTCCCCAAATTGGTCATCGGACAGAAACAAGGAGAGTAAGAGATGATAAAATCAATAGTAATTTAGACTTCTTCAATGGTATCTTTCTTCTTTAAAAAGGGAAATAACTCATATTTTCCCAAATAAATTAGCCCTTGAATTTCACAGCTTTAAGTTTAGTTTCTCAAATTATTAGCAGAAACAAGGGGCATTTTTGCAAAAGGCCCATGTGCTGATTTTTAAGTGTGCAGATAAAACCTATATTATTTTTAAGACCATGGATTATTTTCACAAATCAGTAAAACCGTTTAGAGACTGAATTTAATCCAAATACACTTTAAAGTAGCATTTCAATCCGATTTAAACCTGTCAGGTGTTAAAAGGGGAGAAGTTTGTGAGTAAGCAAAGAAACCTCAGATATTACTTTTATAAACAGTAATCACCTTTGCCAAGAGGGAATATACAGGGAACACATACAGTTTAAATGTTATTCATTTTCTTTTCATAATAAAAATTTTATCCCTAAGTTAAACTTTTTTTCTATTGGATGGTTTCTGAAATTGTGTATCACAAAAATTGAGAACAAAAAATATTTTTAATTAAAATAAACAAGGAAGTACAAATTTGTTCTTAATTCTTGATTGGAGGTTTTAGAATGAGAACAATAGAATGAAGGTAAGTTACCTCGTGTGTGTTGTGTGTGTGTCGGGGGAGTGTGTGTGTCAGGGGAGTATGTGTGTGTATTCATTCTCCTAGCCCCCAGGTAACAACCGTAATACAACCTCATCCTGAATCTCTTTTGAACATGATCTTGAAACTGGATTGCAACTGTGTCGTAAGTCAAGCAGCTTACTTACAGTCAAACGTGCTTGCTTTACCCCCTGTTAATTAGACTTTCATATTTTCTACTCCTTCCAAATATGTTCGAGATAAGTAAGAATATTGAAGTATTGGAAGATACACAGCCATGCTTCTTATTTTTCACCAAATGACCATTTATATGGAAGAAAATAGGTCATAATTTATAGTAGGTCTAATGATAATTTTAAAAGGTAACTACTCACCGATATATAGGACAAAATGAGACATCTTCACACTCTCTCTCCTCAAATAAGGTAGCTGGGCATTCCTGGCCTCCATTGGTTGCTTCCTGGATGATGATTCTGTATCGAGATTGTTTTACTGTGGCGTTTCCTGAAGTAAAGGAAAAAGAAAATTATATAATGCCATTTTACGTTGATGCAGATCAAAATCTAGGTAGCAACTGAAAAAAAGAAAGACAGATAAAGTAAGCACATGTGGAAAATCAACCTGGGAATGAAAATAAGCAAAGACCAGGAGTTAACACTCCATCTTACTTTTATGAAATAAACACACAATACTTAATAACAGTGAGTTCAAATATAATTGTTTCCCACTGTCTTAATGTGTTTAAATTAATTAGAATCTATATTACCAATGGCATAAAAGTTTTATGGCGTGATCGGAGGGGCCCCAGAAACCCTCTTTAATCTCCAAACAACAGCTGAAAGCCCTGGAGTTTGATTATCAGCAACTCAGTCCCTTGAATAAGGCATTTTTCCATCCAGGCTACTTTTTATAATGCAAACAAAACACACTAATATAAATTAATATATTAGTAACCTATTTATTTACATACATTAGTTTATTAGATTTCTTATTCCTCATAACCTGATAACCTTATAACCATATGTATTGAGAAAGAACAAAATATTGTTTACTTCAGGGTTTTGCTGAGAAGTAGAAGTATTAACAGGAACATCAATAAAAAACAACTGATGTTCAGTTTAATGTGTTGAAGCACTCATTTCACAATCTTTAGATGCCTTTTGAATCAACATCAACAACAAAAATCAATTATCATTAAAGTGCTTAGCAATAATTTCAATTAATATATGCAAGATAGACTATTTGCACTATAAATGCAGACACAAATCTCTGACCTATAGAACTTACAATTAAGCAAAAAGTAAAGGGGCAGACATATACACAACTAGTTAGAAGACACTGCAGTGTGAGCAGTGTCAGACAGTGACACAGTGTTAGGTTGGTAAGAAATAGAAGTCATTTTTCACTTTGGCAATGAAAGAGGGCTCATGAGGGAGACAGATTTTTATCTGTCTTGGAGGCCTTGATGGCTAAATAGAAAAAAATCATATATGTGTGTGTGTGTGTGTGTGTGTGTGTGTGTGTGTGTGTGTATGTATATGTATTTATGTATGAATGAATGAAGCCATTTCAGGCCAAGGAAACACCTTGAAGAAAGGCATGGAGATGTAAGAGTGCAAGACATTTACTTACAAAGACAGATATGTAAATAACTACACTCAGAAGGAAGGTATGTGAATATGGCTTTGGGTTTGTACACTTTGGGAAGGTGGGAGAGAAGGAGGAGCACAGTGAAGGTTATAAAGAATGGAGAGAAAAGAAAGTATAGGAGAAGATGGAAGACATTGGTAGGTTTGGTACAAATAATGGACCTACGCATATCAAGAGGTTAACTTAGAAAGCCAATCAACAAAATAAGAAGACTTTATTAATAGTATAGATGCATATTTTTAAAAAAAAATCATTAATACTAGCAGACTCAGAGTGAGAAGCAACTCACCCACTATGAAAGCTTTCCTACTCTCTGTCTTCCTTTTCAGAGGGAACACTTTCAACTCCTTCTGTAGTTAATTTTTCTATAGTTACCTCCAAATCTATAAATACTATGCTTATGTCATTACTTCTTGATTTATGATCTTCAGACATCACGTATTGACTTTCTGCTGTAGCTGACAGTTTACTTTGTACCATTTTCCAATCTTTTATGATGATGTTGCTATTTCTATGCTTCTACTGGTTACTTAAATAACCCATATTTTTTTAAGCCCTACCCGTCATTCCTGTCCTACATCAGACCAGTCTCTATGGCTTTGTAGAGTCCTCCTGGGTAGAAGAGCTTTCTCTCTGCCCCTACCCACCTTCCTGCTACATTAGGTCATGTCTCCCAATGTTGTGTCATCAATTTCTCTACTTTTTGGTCTTCCCCATTAATGTTCTGTCATCCATAAAGATCTCTCATCCACTAATGGTCCTCCCCTTTTGTTTTTGAGAAGGAATTAGGGCTTTTAAAATTGCTTTTCTATCATTTCTAATGAGATCCTCAGAAAAAAGAGAGACCAACACCTTTGCACATCTCATGACCTTGAAGTGGAAATTAAGGAGATTTACAGGATCTTTTTGATCTATTCCCTGCAGATCCCCTCTTTGTCCTTCTTTAACCTGCTTTATACCCAGAGATGGGCTGCATTGGTGGCCCCCTGGCCCATTGGCTTCCATTTGGGCTTTGCCAATGGGGGAATGGGACACACAAAAGAAAAGAAAAAAAATGGCGAGAGGAGGGACAGAGACATCAGGGTATTTATTCCATCAGATTCCATCCTCTGTATTGCCTTGTCTCCCTACCTCTAACAAAAGCCACAGTTCTATGGAGTGGCATTTGCCTATAGCTATTAAATACTTCTTTTTTTAATTCCACTAAATGTTTCTTCCTCCACCAACTTTAAAGCTCCTAACTTTCACTAGCCCAGATCCTAAACCATGATACCCTGCTAGTCTACCTTAACACTTCTCATTCCTTTATAAATTGTCCCTTCATTAAATCTTCCTCGGTTGCCCCATTTGAGTGGACTACCTCTTTCCTGCCAGAACATGCCAATAAAGTCAAAGAGTGAAAGGAGAGATGCTGCTATTTGAAAGAGTAAATGCTGTAATTGGCCCCTTTTTAAATGTAGTTAAGCTTCTGTGAGGAGTTTAGAAATAGAAGCTTAGAAAAAAGAAGGTTACCAAGACAGTTCTGCATCATAATAATATAAAAAGCTATCTTTATTTGGGTTGGAACAATCTTTTGTAAATAATTATGCCTTTAGAAAAAAGTCCCTTTCCCTACTCCCAATTAATGCCAATTATACTGTACTATCTCTGTTTAGCCTCTACTGTATTATTTAACCTTAGAATGTTTCCTTGAGTATGGGTATGTGTGTACACATGTTTTGTCCAACTATTATCTTAGGAGTCTGTAAATAAAGATTGAAAACAATATAAAAAAATGAAAGGGATGCCTTCACCTCACGTCAAAAGAGAAACCTTAAGGGAGACTACACATTCAGCATGGGTCAATACTTCTCCTTTTTACACTGAACATGCACATGCACACACCTCACACACCATACACATATGATACACACTCGCACACAGAGGTGGTCTGCCTTTACGGTGTGACTCCAGGTTGAATAATCTAAAATTTGAGAAAAATTGTTACATTGATTTTCATGCCCTACAGCCATTCAAATGGAGGTTTAAAAGGATGGATCCTCAGTGAAAATGAACATTTAGTATTGAAGAAAGATTTTCCAGAGGGGAAACTGATCCGCACTGCACATAAATGAAGAAAAATGTATATGTCTTTGAAGAGGGGGTGAGAGAGAGAGAGAAAGAGAGAGAGATAAGGGAGGATCTTGAGCTATTGAAACAACACCAGAGATGTGTGAAATACCTGTTAAGAGTCTCTCTCTCTCTTTCTCTCTCTCTCGTGTGTGTGTGTGTGTGTGTGTGTATGTGTATTTCCTTGAACTTTGCAATGGACATATTTAGCATTCAATTTTAAAGAATTTTCCTCTCCTTATGATGTTACTGCCTCAAATTATGGCCACACCTACAGCAGAATCCTTTACACACAACAGACTTAAGTGGTATTGTGGGAACCTAAAGGGCAGGCAGTGTACACTTGGATAGGGCAGTCAATGATTTTCTCATTTTGTCAGAGGCGTTTGAACCAGAGCAACTCCATCTTGAATAGAGGTTGGGTGAAATAAGGCTGAGACCTACTGGACTGCATTCCCAGATGGTTAAGGCATTCTAAGTCACAGGATGAGAGAGAGGGTCATCAGAAAATACAGGTCATAAAGACCTTGCTAATAAAACAGGCTGTAGTAAAGAAGCCAGCTAAATCACACCAAAACCAAGATGGCCACAAGAGTGACCTCTGGTCGTCCTCACTGCTACAGTCCCACAAGCTCCATGACAGTTTACAGATGCCATAGCAATGTCAGGAGTTACCCTATATGGTCTAAAAAGGGAAGGCATAAATAACCCCCACCTTGTTGAGCATATATCAAGAAATAACCATAAAAATCGGCAACCATTAGCCCTCATGGCTGCTCTGTCTATGGAGTAGCCATTCTTTTCTTCCTTTACTTTTCTCTTTTTCTTTTTTTTTTAGTTTTAGAGAATTTATTTGAGTGAAAAGCTAGAAATAGTTATCCAGGAGACAAAGGCTCTAGTGAAATGAGATGAGTGCTTTATAGGTAAGAGTTAAGTTCTTATTTCTACAGGCAAAAAAAAAAAACAAACCAATTTAACAAGATTACATTTTCTATACAAGGCTGGTTTAAGATTTACAAAAAATTAATTGGTTACAGTGTATTTTTCCTACTTTTGTTTCAACTGCTTTTACTTTCCTTTTCAACCTAGAAGTATATTTAACATTTCATCTTTTTCTTTAAATTTTACTTTAAGTTCTGGGGTACATGTGCTGATCTTGCAGGATTATTGCATAAGTACACACATGCCATGGTGGTTTGCTGTCTCCATCCCCCCGTTACCTACATCAGGCACTTCTCCCAGTGTTATCCCTCCCCTCTCACTGTCCCTCCCCTCGCCCCCCACCCAATAAACTTGCTTTCACTTTACTCTATGGACTTATCCTGAATTCTTTTTTGCATGAGATTTAAGAATCCTCTCTTAGAATCTGGATCCATATCCCTTTCCTGTAACAATTTCACCTCATTTTGAAGCCAGCATGAAGGCTGTATCAAGGGAGAACAATAATTCAAAAAATCCAAGAGGTAACTAGCAGTAAAAGAAATGGAGCCTGAGGCAGCCCCCAGTATCATGGTTTGAAGCTAGGTAAGAGAAGATGGGCAAAAGCCAAGTAGAAGCTCCCAGAAAGTGATGTCAAACAATACCTCCTTTACCACTGAAAACACAGGAAAAAGTGATTTCTGGGAAGGAGCTAAAGAGAAGGGAGGATAGTGGCTTTGCCAGTGGACTACATTTAAATCACCTACGTGTGTAAAACACATCTTAACTTATTTAGATCTACATCTAGGCATTTTACATATGCATATGATGCCTTATTTTATTATTATAATTGATCTGATTGGATTATTGTTTCCATTTTACAGATAGGAAAGTAGAGGGTAGAAGAAGTAAATAATTTCCCAAAATTATTTAGCTAGAGTTAAAACTGTACTAGGCAGACATTTAGGCCCACAATATTTCCATTAAAGGAGACTTTACAGTATGATGAAGGGAAAGAGGGGAGCTTCTGGGGTAGAGAGGGGTGAGGTTGGAGGGGCGTAGTTTACATCACTGTCCTTCTGTTATTCTAAAGGAATACTTCTTCCCTTCTAAGCAATTTTTCAACAGCACCCACTTACACAAGATTTCAGTGTTAAAAAAGTGTCATATTTGTAAGGTTTTGTGAATGATGTTTCCAACCTCATTAGGCCTATAAAAAAATAACAATAAATTAATGTGCCTGTTTGCCAACATAAACAATTGCTCAAGCATGATTATGACTAATAAATAACTAGCTTAAATTCAGTTTTGATTTATGCATATTTTATTATCACTAAGTCATCGAGTATAATTAAACTTGTTATTAATTATAGCAAAAAAAGTAATATTTAAAGAAGACAGTGACTTAAAGATTAAGAAACACATTTACCATAGAAAGCATATGTATGGGCTACAAACATTGAGAGATGTTTATAGATTCTTTATGAAGGTCTACACTAGTTTTTTCTAGAAAGACGATAGCAAAGAGAGAAGAATTATGTATGTGAAGAGAATCTTTGCATGATTTGCAGCTAGGTAAGCTGGGGTACATCAGACTGAATTAGTGTCATGAATGTTGAGCCCTGATGTCAGGGTTATTCAATTAATGAGTTAGAACAAAGAACAGACTTACTAAGTTTGCAACTAATCTAAAATGTGAGAGTAGGGGGACCTCAAGTACATAGTAGAACAGGAGTGAACATAGGCACTGGCTGATAGGGGAGGCAGGGTTGGAGACTAACACATGGCCAGGAAATTGGGGGAACTGCTGGAGGCAAGCATAGGTGCAGAGTGGATGCAGGATAGTTATGCACCAGCAATGTATGGCAGTTACTCCAGCACCAACCTGCAGAATTCTAATAGATTTTAAAAATTAACCTTTATGGCTTTCCCTTGTTTCTCAAATATTTCCATTACCAATTAAACTTTGGTGGTCTACTATGCTTCATAGCACCAGTATTGTTCCAGGCTTACCACCTTATAACTCCTGGTTCTCACCCTAAAGGTCTCTTTCCTTCTCTTCACTTATATATACAATTCACCACTCAAAAACAAAAACGAACCCATGCTGGTGATTCCTCTCTCACAAAGATTGAAGCAAAAAGATGACATCAATGATTTTCAAGATTAATATCACATTAACAGTGACACATTAAATATTTCCTAAGGCTGAGTTGCAACCCCAACACCTGTTAGACTTCAGGTAATTTCTTTGACCTTGTTAAGCCTCAACTTCCTAAGTTGTAAAACAGGCCAACTAAAAGTTTCTAGTTCTTATAATTGCTAGGAGGATTACACGAGATACTGCATGTAAAGCGTGACCACATTGCTAGGGATAAGAAATTTTCTCTAGCATAATGTGAGTTCATGAAAGAAAAGAAAGATTTTTAAAAAATAGAATAAAAGTTGCAAGAGTTATGTTTTCTGTAATTTAGAAAAAGAAAAAAAAAGTGACAACCCAGCTTTCCATTCAGAGCTATCTCATTCCTGTTTTGTACATCTAGGAGTAATGAGTGGCTTAAAACCATTCCATGTTCCCGGTAAATTAAACTACAATTGCATGGCAATTAGTACCTACAACCATTTTCTCATATTATTGGACAGAAATGGATAGGATGATCAAACATCCTGTTTTCTCAGAGCAATTCTAGCTAACACCTATTATTCTAGTTTAAATAATAATAACTCCTCCATACACTCTCATAAATGTCTTCGTTTGTATGAAACATATGATAATTTAAAGACTATCACCCCCATGTGCATGTATAATAAGAAACATACACATTTTATTTCTCATTCCAGCATAGAATGGCATTTAAAATGTGTGGAAAAGGTAGACTGACTGCACTGCTATTCTTAAAATTATCTACTCAACAGGATCACTGGACGTTTTTATTTCTTGCCATAGAATTCTGCTTGTGTCATTCAAACATCTGAAGGAAACTGTTTCATGCCACTCCACAAACTTGTTTGTGAAACATAGGAAAGGAGAGTGTAGGGCTTACCTCAAACTAACCATAGCTACTCTATATGTATTATTATAACAGAAACATCACAAATTGATGCTATAAAACTGAAGAGACTTAGCATTTATTCAAAGAGGAGCATTAATATGAGGGGAAAACAACTTGCACTTGGAAAAAAATCCAAATTGTCATTAAGAAGTCTGTTTCTAAGTCAATGCTACAGACAGACAAAGATGGCAGCATAATTTTGGCAGCCTAAGTTTATTCCCCTTTAAATCTATGACTCTGTGTTCTCAGAGTGAAGCAGTTACCACATACAGTGTTGTCATCATTAATAAATATTTATGAGGTACCTGCTATATGTATGCAACTCACCTAGGTGCTGGTGTTATGCTGAAATGTACATATATGCATTATTAAATCTACCCAGTGCAGCAGAAGTGAAACTTGACAGATAGATAACATAAAAGATCTCTACAGTTTTATAAGAGTTCAGAAATAATATGAACTTTGTATTTATTATACAAAAGCCATCAATCCAATATGTTCTGTCTTTGTTCAAGGATAAATGGAGACTTAAGTGGTAAAAAAAAAAATGCAATGCCCTAGAAGAACTATGAATAGGAAGGTTCTATATACTTCCTTCCTATTCATCTTGGTGTTCCATATATAGAGCAGATACATCAATAGCAGCATCTTCTCCTAAAATTCCCTCCCAGCCTAAACCTTGAAGTACTTCAAAATGAATATGAGCTAAAGTTTCTATCTATCTATATACAAATGAAATTAGGCAAAATTTCAAAGCTTTTCTGCTAAACTTTCCAGGAATGTTAAAAATAAGCTTTAGGATACCCATATACTTCTTTCATTTTGAAATACTGCCTGAAAAAAATGCATTCTATATTCTTAAATTTTTATAATCATCATTCATTTTGCAAAAGAAGCCAAATTCAATGGATCTGGCAACAGACAAGACCTTCAGGCCTCTGATTTCTAATCCCAGCTCATTACTGAATTGCTATATGACCTTGGGCAAGGCACTTAACCTTTCAGAACTTCAATTTTCTTACTTGTCCTATGTGGGTAATACTGCAGAGACAATTCACAGGGCAGCTGTTAGGAATGCTTAATTAAGTAGGATTTAAAGTTTTTTCAAATGCCATATGTGGGTATGTGTGTGTATGTGTGTGTGTGTTGTGTGTATAGTGACCTTGAAATTCTTTATATGAAAGCCCTTATATGGACTTAAGAAAGAGTAATTTATGTTTGTATCTGCATAAACTATCCAGGATAAGAGTCAAAGCTAACACTCGCTTCTGTAGTAGACACAACGCACTCAGAAGTCTAGGCCATGGTTCTGAACTTCCAGGGACTCCTTCCAATATCCTCAACTCTCTATGCCCAACCACTGCTGTTCTTAAAACATTTTGGATTTAGAGAGAGTTAATCTTATCAAATAGTGATGCACTTTGAGTTTGCCCTTCCTCTCAGTCTCTATATGTCACAACTGAAATCATCCATAGCTGATCTCATTGTGTTTAATTCCAGCTGCATATCAGAATCTCAGGGATGCTTTCTCAAATTCCTAGTACCCTACCCCACTCTCAGCAACCCAAGCCAATTAAATGAGAATCTCTGATGGGTGGAGCTCAAGTATTAGCATGTTTTTAAAAATCCCCAGAGAGGAGAACTACTGATTTAGCACAATTGAAGTAGAGTTTCTTATGCATCTAACAGGTAAAACAGGAAAAAGACCATAGAGCATGCTTAACCAAGCCACAGAAAACAAATGAGCACTAGCCCATTACTGCTCTCAACTCTTTTAAAAAATGTGACCTGCCCTCTAGCTAAGGAAGTACGTCATAATGGGTATAATTGGAAATGTGCAGTATAAACAAGGAAAGTTAACACCACCATCTAAATGATAAGTTGCACTTGTCTTTTCTTCTCACCAACGTGTTATGAAATGACAGGGATTTATTATTTTTTTTCCCAAATCCTGATTCCTTTCATTTTAGCAGAGGAAATGTCTATAGTTGCTATCTACAACAGGCTCCCCTAATGTGTTCCATTCCATCAGCATCAAGACTGAAATACACTGAAACACCATACTGCATGGGATACAGACAGGTTTTGAGAGGCACAAATGACATCTAAGATATAAGTTGAAAAAATACTGCTGGAATTGAAGCTGAAGATGCTGTCATCATTGTTAGGCATGAATATTGAACAATATATCTGAAAATTGCTTTAAAACAATTCACGTTACTTACTCTATAAAGGCTTTATGTGTGTTCTCACTCATAAGTGGGTGTGGAACAATGAGCACACATGGACACAGGGAGGGGAACATCACACACTGAGGCCTGTTGCTGGGTGGGGAGGGGTTAGGGGAGGGATGGTGGGAGAGGGGAGGGATAACAGGAGAAATATCTAATGTAGGTGACGGGGGGGATGGATACAGCAAACCACCATGGCACGTGTATACCTATGTAACAAACCAGCACGATCTGCATATGTACCCTAGAACTTAAAGTATAATAATCATAATAAAGAATGCAATTCAGGCCAACCATTGTGCTGATAGCTTGAGAGAGAAGCTAGCAGAGTGAGGACACAACTCAGGAAGGGCACAGATAGCACCACCGGGTCCTTGCATCCTCGGGTCTTACAGGAAAGTGAAGTGTGTTACTAGACCACTTGCTGTTAGGGAGCTTGCCATGTTCTGCTCATCACTCACTATGGCTCAACCACAAAAATCCTGGGCTCTTGTTTTTTTGTCAAACTTTTCTCAATGTTCTTTCATAGTATATCTATATGAAAACATTAGTTTTCCTAAATGTAAGGTGAAGGAAATTACTCAGACATTAAATGTCAGTTGTGATATTAAAGTTTTTGTTTTGGAGTTGTTTGAAAAACATGACTAAGGGAAAATAACTCTGTGAATACAAACTAATTAAAATTAGGTTTTTCATTTTTAACCATAAATTTTAGCACAAGGTAGACAAACACTCTTAATTATGTCTTTTGTGCATGAGGCACATGTTAATGCTTGTATTGCTGTCATTACTTCTGCAGTGTCAACATAGTCACTAGCATTCAAAATTTCTCTTTTGGCTTTGTGTTGATGAAATAATGTGACTTTTTAGAATCAGTGAATCTGGAACCCAAGTCTGTGAACCTAGAAAAACTACTTATCTCTCAGTGCATCGAAGGGCAATAATAAGAAGACTTTATTTGGGAGTTTTGAAGCAGAATAATCAGGTAATGAAGTATCAAGTTAGTTCAGGGTTTGGCATCCAGTCAGCATGTAAAAATGTTAGTTGGGAGACAGGTTAGTGTGCGGGTGGGTTAAGCGTTCTTCTCTCTTCATCTAGATGATCCCTGTACATCCTTTGAGACTGATCAGAGGGTCATCACTTTTAAGAAGTTTTTTCCACCCCACATTACCTAAGCAGCCTTCTTTTCATGTTCCTACACCTCTACAAAGAACTCGGTTGCATTCCATTGTCTTTTTGACTCCCCGTCTTTGAACAGTGACCTCTCTAGGTCTTATTGTAGTGAGTAAAACCTAGTAAGGGCCAGAAGAGGTGGCTCACACCTGTCATCTCAGCACTTTGCAAGACTGAAGCAGCAGGATTGCTTAAGCCTATGAGTTTGGGACCTGCCTAGGCAATATAGCAAGACCCTATATCTACAAAACACAAATAAATAAAATAAAATGAACCCAGTAGGCATTAGTAAATAATTGTTGAATAAATAATGAGTGAAAATCATGACTGAATGAACATATAGCCATTTAAAACACATTTTTTTCTTCTGAATGAGAAGATGGAGATATTAGCTTCCAACAATATAGGAAACTGCATGTCTAGAGAATCTCTCCTAATACAGGGCAACTAGAATTACGAGGAAGTTTGCTTTTTCATTAAATTTATAATGTTTGTTTGTTTGTTTATTTATTGAGACAGGGTTTCACTCTGTCACCTAGCCTGGAATGCAGTGGCAAGATCATAACTCACTGCATCCTCAACTTCCCAGGCTCAAGCAATCCTCCCACCTCAGCCTCCAGAGTAGCTGGCACTACAGGAGAGTGCCACCGCACCTGCCTAATTATTGTTTGTTTTTTGTAGAGACAAGGTTGCCCTATGTTGTCCAGGCAGATCTCCAACTCCTGGGCCCAAGGAATCCTTCCACCTTGGCCTCCCGAAGTGCTATAATTACAGGCATGAGTCACCATGCCTGGCCAATTTTTACCTTTTTAAGAAACTTTTAAACAAATCAAATGAACCCAGAGTTCACATACACCAGCTTCGATAACCATCAGTATATGACCTACCTTGTTTCATCTAAACTCATGCCCACACACATTACCAGATCAGCTTTTAAAAAGTTCAGAAAGCACATTATTTACAAGCAAATATTTAAGAATATATTTAAAAGGCAATAACTCTTTTTAAAACTGTTTTTAAAATAATATCATAGTAATATATCATACATACTAATACCAGTTCTCTAAATGTATTAATAAATACCCAATCGTCATTTGGGCTATAATTTGTTGACATGTCCTATAGGTTTCTTGTCCTTTTATTTTTGTTTTCTTTGCAATTCTTTTTGAAATGTTTTTCAAGTGTATTATAAATCCATTGCCTGAAAAAGCATGAAAGTCAGGAAACAGTTTGGAGCACTGGCCCTTGGGGAAATTTCTCCCTCACCGATGGTGAGAGCCTGGGATTTACTAGATAAATCAGGAAAAGCCTACAACCCCCACCACACACACACACACACACACACACACACACACACACACACACAGAAAACCTAAGATGAGAACTATTTATAGGTGCTCTTAGTTCTACAAGAATACTGATATCTTCTAAGAAGAGGATACTGTTCTAGAAATTGAAGCTATAAATAAACAAAAGAAACTATTCCTGACCTCAAGGACTTTTCATTTTAGTAGAGGGAGAAAGGAAATTTGAAAATAAATAAGTTAAATATTTAATGTTTCATATAGTAATTAAATATGTGCAAAAAAATATTGTGCAAAGCAGCAAAAGAAACTAGCATCAGAGTGAACAGGCAACCTACAGAATGGGAGGAAAATTTTGCAATCTACCCAATTGACAAAAGTCTAATATCCAAAATCTACAAGGAACGTAAACAAATTTACAAGAAAAAAACAACCCCATCAAAAAGTGGGCAAATGATATAAACAGGCCCTTCTCAAAAGAAGACATTTATGTGACCAACAAACATATGAAAAAAAGCTCATCGTCACTGATCATTAGAGAAATGCAAATCAAAACCATAATGAGATATCATCTCACAACGGTCAGAAAGGTTATCATTAAAAAGTCAAGAATCAATAGATGCTGGCGAGGCTGTGGAGAAATAGGAATGCTTTTACACTGTTGGTGGGAGTGTAAATTAGTTCAACCATTGTGGAAGACAGTGTGGCAATTCCTCAAGGATCTAGAGTGAGAAATATCATTTGACCCAGCAATCTCATTACTGGGTATATATCCAAAGAATTATAAATCATTCTACTATAAAGACACATGCACACATATGTTTATCATAGTACTATTCACAATAGGAAAGATTTGGAACCAACCCAAATGCCCATCAGTGACAGACTGGATAAAGAAAATGTGGCACATATACACCATAGAATACTATGCAGTCATAAAAACGAGTGAGATCATGTCCTTTGTGGGGACATGGATCAAGATGGAAGTCATCACTCTCAGCAAACTAACATGGGAACAGAAAACCAAACACCACATGTTCTCACTCATAAGTGGGAGTTGAACAATGAGAACACATGGACACAGGGAGGGGAACATCACACACAGGGGCCTGTCGGTGGGCGGGTGGAGGGCAAGGGGAGGGAGAGCATTAGGACAAATGCTTAATGCATGTGGGGGGCTTCAAACCTAGATGACGGGTTGATAGGTGCAGCAAACCATCATGGCACACGTAAACCTATGTAACAAACCTGTACACTCTGCACATCTATCCTGGATCTTAAAATTTTAAAAATCAAAAAAAACTACTGTGCAAAAAAAAAAGGGGGCAGGGCATGTGTGCCTGTATCTGTCCATGTGTGCCTGTGGTGGATGGGGGTCATTCAAAGGGAGTGACGGCAGGGGAGAAGGTTTTGCAATTTTAAATTTCAAAATCTTCAATGAGAAGGGAATATTTGAGTAAGAATTTGAAGGAGGTAGGGGGTCATCTAATATAATATTTGGGGAAGGACAAGTCGAGGCAGAGCTGACATTTTGTGCCAAAGCCCAGAGTCAAATTCCAGACAGAGCGACAGGTCAGGAGTGGCTGGATCACTGAGAAGGAATGAGAGGAAAAGAGGGCCACTTCCCCACACACAAACACAAAAATGGCATTTCTACCTGGAATCATATTAAAAATACATTAGTAAAGACTTTGAGGTAAAAATTTCAGAAGATAAATATAGGATAATATCTTTACATATTTAGGTTTAAAAAAAGGATTTTAAAACATAAAAAATAAAAGCCATAATGTAGTTAGTTGGATAAATTCAATAAAATTAATCATTTCTCTTTCCAAAATGACAAACTTCATTCTGAATGGGGATAATTTTACTACATGTAACTACAAAAGTTTAATATGGAGAATATAATCTTCAAAACAATAAAAACAACAATTCAACTACATGAGTCACTTACCAAGTGCTTTATATGAATCAACTCATTCAGTCCTCATAAGAACCCTATAAAAATTATTCTTGTCATTTCCATTTTGCAGGTAAGAAAATGGAGACACAGAGAGCTTCTGTTCCTCATACAAGGTCCCAGTAAGTGGTTGAGAGGGTCTGAAAACCAAGCAATCTGGGTCCAGAGTGTGCATTCTGCTTTGTCGCCTGTCACAAAAATAAACCACTCCCTGGTCCTATTCCCTCCAATCCTTAGACATTCTCAGCTGGAGTAATGTAATCCAATAAAATAATCTGGGTAAATGGCACCTCTTCCCAAAGGTTAAAACTCAAAGCCACTTAGGATCCTGGCCTGGAGATAAAGCCAATAAAGACTGGGACCAGCATCATGAATGGGCAGGTGATCTGTGCAAACTAATGGGTGGTTTAGGGCTCTGTGGCAACAGTCTTGAAATTCTCAATAATTTTTTTTAACAATTAACTCCTCATTTTCCCATTTTGCACAAGACCCTCAAACTTTGTCACTGATCCTGATAAGAAGAGATGGAATGTGGGGACTTTGTGAGATCTCCTGGATCTTTGGAACCACTGTACTCCTTGGAAGCTCACACTCAGGAGAGGGTAGCTGAGAAGGGTCTGTGCCTTGCTGAAATCCTGACAATTGCTTACTATTGTTTCTGTTAAAGCTCTTGAGTAAGAAAGAGTGTTTGCATAATCATCCAGTTATGTGAATTACACAGGACAGATGAAAAATTGAGTGCACTCTAGGTCACGAAGACATGCTATTAAACAATATTGAGTTATGATAACTTATCTGCTTACCTACTGCTATGGTTTGAATATTTGCGCCCTCCAAAACTCACAGCAAAAGTGAATCCCCAATGTGGCAGAAATGAGAGGTGGCTCCTTTAAGAGGTAACTGGATTCCATTTATGGATTAATGGGTTATCATGGGAGCATGACCAGTGGCTTTATAAGATGACAAAGAAAATCCTAAGCTCACACGATCAACCCCCCTGCCATGTGATGCCTTGTGCCTCCTTGGGACTCTGCAGACTCCTCACAAGCAAGAATGCTTTCACTAGATGCACACTCTCAACCTTGAACTTTCCAGCCTCCAGAACTGTAAGAAATAAATTGTGTTTCCTTATAAGTTACCCAGTTTGAAGTATTCTGTTATAAGTAACAGAAACAGACTAAGATAACTTCAATTTCCCTTTTCTATTCAAGAAAATGTTCTCTTCATTCCTTGCCCAGATAATTGAACGGTCCCCTAATTTTTCCACTGGTTTCCAATGTTGTCTCACCTAATTATTTTCTATTTTCTTTTTCTAAAACATAAATGTGATTTTATCACACCCATGGCTAAAATTTAAATTCCACCAGTAGTCCAGATAAGACAAAAACTTAGTAGAATGTTTTCATGAGCGGGTACCTGCATATCTCTTTATTTCTTATCATTCCCCCATATGGGTTATGTAACCCAAGCATCATTAGCCACCTGTAATTTATTCAATTACAAAGTACTTTCACACAGCCAAGCTTCTGCACATATATCTCCTCTGCTACTTACTACTTGTAAACATCTATCCTATGTTTACCTGGCAACTCCTGATCTACTAAATCTCACCTTCTCAGTCACATCCTCCCCAGTCACAGGACTCCCTTCTCTCTTGCTCCATAATTTCTTGTGCTCATTCCTGTTAGAGAAAACATGTGTTTGCATGCCTGAATTTCTACTTACGTGCTCTGTGATCACAGTAACCTCATTTTATTTATCTTAATGTAACTAGCAGTTGGCATAAAACTTGGTATATAGTAAGCTCTAGAAAAAGGTTTAGTGACTCATCCATTGTCATTCATTCAACAAATATTTAGGCACTTACTTGGTAGCAGCCACCTTTCAACATGTTTCAGCAGTGAACAAGACATGGAACTTATATTATAGTTAGAATGATGATAATTGTTGTGATAAAATAATAATGAAGAAGAAAAAAGACAGGGAGAAGGGGGATTTTTAAATAGGGTAGTCAGAGACAGACTCTCCGAGGCAATGGCATTTTATCTAAGCCCTCAACAGCTAGGCACCACTAGAGGCTAGGAGTTTGAGACCCTCCTGGGCAACATAGAGAGCCTCTACCTCTAAAAGCATAAAAACAATTAATCAGGCATGGTGGCACACACTTGTAGTCCCAGCCACTCAGGAGGTGAAAGCCCAGGAGTTCAAGACTACAGTGAGCTATGACTGCATCATTGTATTCTAGCAGGTGACAAAGCCAGACCATGTTTCTTAAAAAGGAAAATTTTTAAAAAGGCACCCAGGCAAAAGACTAGGAAAAGAGTTTCCCAGAAAGAGGGAGCAGCAAGTGAAAGTCTGAACGAGATAGAAAATATCTTGGTCAGAAAGGAGGCCAACATAGTTAAAGGGAAGTAAAGCAGGCAGTGAAAGGTATTAGGATGTGAGTTCACCAAGTTGCACAGCACCAGGAAGCAAGGGTGGAGTCCTCTTATCATGCCTTCCATGTGAAGGGAGATCCACTTCCATAGGAGTTCTTATGCCTCAACTCTCCACCTCCCTCATCTACATCTCCTTTGGTAAATCATGACTTTGGCAACAAGAAACTGACATGTTTGGCTCTGATATCCTCTCTCCTTTTCTTTCTTTGGGATACAACTGCTCAGAAAATGCACATATTCTTCTCACAGTCTCCTCAGCTGTGCTCACCCAAGGGGAATTTTTTGCTATCTAGCATAGGCTGTGGCCAGGTAGGAAAGTCTGTCTAATTCTGGCGTTGAGAAGCAGCTGATATTTTGATCTCCCTCTGCTTTGATTAACTCTCAGTCCTCAGAATATAATTAAAAGCAAAACTAAATATAATCAAATATCTGCTGAAAAGCATTGTGGTCATTCAGCAATGAGAGAGGATATTGTTGGCTTGAGTTAGAAATTAACACACTTGCAACAGAACTTGTCACCACATTCATGTGATCTGCATTCCTGCTTTGGTTATCCAGACGGTATCTCAAAATACAATATGACAAACATATTTTAGATATCAACGAATTAAATATAACTTGGAAAGATTACAAAAGACAGAGAGTCTATCATTTCTAGCATACTTATTTTTGGATATTTTATTTCTTATCATTGAAAATATGTCATTCAAGAGATATTCTATCTGAACCATCTATACATAGCGACATAATTTCAAAACAACTTCAGGAGATTCACAGACTATCCAGGTCTGATTTTTCTACTAGGGGACAGTTAAAAGTTGTTCGTCTAAACCATGAGCAATCTATTTCATTTAAGCATAAAATTTAATAGCTTCTTGATTTTTTTACCATACATAAATTATTTGATGTCCTTATAAAACCTTAAGTTTCAAATTGGCATATTAAGATCCTAATGTTTAACTCCACCTCTAATTCTAGGCCTTGCTATAGGAATATAAATTAAACACTTTATAAATCTACCATCATATTAGCTAACCCAATGAGTCAAAATCCTCTGGAAACCACACTCTAATTTAGAAATCATATTGAAATGGGACCAAAGCCAAGGAAGCAAAAAATAACTAATTTATTCTTTTTAATTGCAGATTATTTAATAAACTGAAGGAAACACCCCAGGTAAATCAAAGCTAATTTATTCTATTTCTTCATAGGAAGTACATCAAAAGACTAAAAATGTACTTGTAATTAGAACGAGTATCTTGGTTTCTGTAAAACAACTTATTTACCTCAATAGACAAATAAGCATCATATTATATTGTCTGCAGAGAATTCTACAGACATGAGAATGAAACCAGCCAGAAGTAAAAGCATTTTGTAAAGAAAGAACACTCACATCCAAGGAAACACAGATTTTTGCCACCAGTGCTAACAATAAATCATTTTAAATATCCATGTGCCACAGGATTTATTTATGGTAACAGAGCTTGGCTGTTCCATGAAGGAAATTAATAGTGCTTTGAAGTTACTATTAGATATAAACTAAGACGGCATAGTATTGCATTTCAGGTGTAAAGAACAGAACTCCATGCACCAAAGCTACATTTGCTTATTTTTCTGCTTTTCTTATTTATTTGGTTTTCTTTGGTATGTTGGTTTGTTTTATAAGACAACCAAGACAACACTGTTTATCATAGGCCACTGATAGGAATCATAGCCGAGGCATTTCAATAAGAATGCCAGTACACACAGACTGCATATTTTGCTTGTTTGAAGTAAAATATCACTCAGATAATACTCAGAGTGAGTAATATCAGACTCGGATCACACTCAGAATGAGTACCTCATTCTCCCAGTTTCTATTCCACATGAAGGTGTTATCCTACTGCATTTCTATTCTCTGGAGCTTCATTTTCCTTTTCTATATTTCTACCTAATTCAGAACAGCCCTTTTCCCAAATCAAAGCTGTGAAGTTAAAAAAAGAAGCGAGCCTTTTCGATTGGAAACATGCTAGTCCCTTCCAATAGTTTAGCACCCAGATTGTAACTGGTAGACGCAGGCTCTGAATTCCCTCCAAAAAGTGGAGCATGAGCCGGTTGGAGAGGCCAGCCTCCCTGCTGAACACCACAAGCCCTCTCCTGAGGGATGTTCCTGCATCAGTCCCTGCTGCCTTTGTGCGTCACTGTCCCCTCCCCCTTCCACAGAAGTCTCTGGTCTCAGGGCCTGCTCCAGCATGCTTCAGAGCCACTGAGGGACCTGGCACAAAAATACTATACAAACCGAGGCCAGGCACAGTGGCTCACACCTGTAATCCCAGCACTTCAGAAGGCTGAGGCAGAAGGACAGCAAAAGGAGTTCCAGACAAGCCTGGGCAACAGGGCAAGATGCCATCTCTACAAATAAATAAATAACTAAAGGGCCAGGCATGGTGGCTCATGCTTGTAATCCCAGCACTTCCAGCATTATTTCCAGCTGTAATCTCAGCTGTAGTCCCAGCATTTAGAGTTCTCATCACACCAGTAGGGATTTTTTTCTTACATTTGGACATCTACCAGATCTGTTACACCTTCCCATCAAGCACCCTTTTACCTAATGTAGCTTAAAGGCCTTTGATCTTTAAAAACTAAATTAGAGTTGATTAAAACAACACAGTAAGTGCTTGTCACACATTTCTTAAATAATCTGTTGGTCTATGATTACATTCAATGCTTCTCCAATATGGTGGTTTTCAAACTTTAGTGTCTTAGAATCACTAAGGAAGTTAATTTAAAAATGCAGATTTTCCAGTTCCAACTTCAAAATCAGAACCTCTTAGGGTTCTAACAAGGATACCACACAGTTCTGAGCTGATGGTTTGTGGACCACATTTTTACCTATGGGCCAGTCTAGGCCACTGAAAGATTGCACATGACCACAATTTTGCATTTTGCCTTATATATGGCCTTGGATTTTTATTAAGAAAGAAACCCTATCAAATAGTGCATTGCATTTCCATAGCCATATGGTTGAAAACAGTAACTGCTGCACCCGTTGGTGACTTTGAAGCACCAGTGGGAAATGACTCTAAGGAATTAGCAATTCAATAGCCTTTGCTTCTCTGAGATATTCATATAACTTCATTACAGATAATAAACAGACTGACAGACAAATGAATGAACAAATAAGTACACAAAAAACAAAAATGATAGAATGTTTTCCCCTTTTAACCACATTTGCCAGGAAAACAGACAAATCTGATTCTCAAAATCTCACACATTCTGTGGCCAGCGTCAGCACATATGTTCTTGCATTTAGCTATGCAAATTATTATGAGGAAAATTGAGTTGTGAAGGTAGACTAACTGCTCGTTCAGCAGTTTTCTAGGTTTGCTTAAGCAAATTGGTTCTTGCTAGCATCTATTTATTTGACATGGATTTGCTAAGTTCTGTCATGTCTAAAGTTTATGTCTAGGTACTCTGGGGACTGAAAACTGATAAGGGCACGGTTTCAGCCCTCAGGAAGTACACAATCCTTCAGAAGGACACAAAACATCTTTACCAATAGCCAGACTGCAAACATTTCAGACAGAATATGGAACTTAAGAAGGTGAAGTGTTTATTTCCAACAGAAGGGTTAGGACAAACTCTGTGGAGGGGGCTAGGATTTAGGCTGTAGTAAGATTTGGGCAAGGAGTAGAGATGAAGACAGACATTCTAGGCACAGGGGAAATCAGATTTTTCTTGCCTTCTTCTATAGTGTCCTGACCTTCCACATAGCACATTTTGTAACTGCATCTTTAATTAGGTAGTTTTGTGTTCAACTCCTCTATCTTCCCTCACTGGATGGTATTCTCTACGATAGAGAGATTTCTGTATGTTTCATTCACTACTCTATCCACATACACACGTCACCTAGCAAGGGCCTGAAGCCGAGCAATCATTCAGCAAATATTTGTTGCTAAGTGGTTAAAAGTTTAGGATTCCATGTGGTTTTGGTATTTATTAATATGAGATTGCAACCTTGAACTCTAAAAGCCTCTATTTTCTTTTGCATAAAATGAAGTAATAGTTCTTTCAATATAAGGTTGAGGTAAGAATTAAATGGAATAATGAGAACATATAAATTCTACTCTGGTGGCAAATTTGAAATATACTCTATTATTAACTCTAGGCAGGTGAGGTGATGGATATATTAGCTTGAGTTAATCATTGTATGGCGTATACCTGTCTCAAAACATCACATTGTACTCCATACATATATGTAATTGTTATTTGTCAAATTAAAATAAAATTTTAAAAATAGAAATAATTAGAGTAATGCATATAAATAAATTATAGCTATTATAAATTTGATAGGAAGAGGCAGTGAAATGAAGCAAAGCTATGTTGAAGTTATAGCCTTTCAGTGGCAAGAGTTAAACTTGTCTAACTTGCTTTTGTACAGCTGAACAGAAGCACCAGGACAGACAATGTAGCAAGTTTAAACACTGGGTTTTTCAACTTGGTCTTTGCTCCTTTGAGGCTGTATGACCACTTCCCTTGAAGTGAAGGAAGGCTAATAAAACAGCTCTTCTTTTACCACTAAACTCTCCTGACAATTTATGAGATAGCACATGTTCAAATTAATGTGTGAGCTATAACATGCAAAGCCTGCAATAAAGGTACTAGGCTTCAAATTCTTGATCTGCTAATAGACAAGATTATCTGTACCTATGGACTTAGCAAGTAGCTCGTTGTTGTGGAATAAAAACAGACAAGCCCTAGAGCCAGAGAAGCGTGGATTTCCACCATGCTCTGATTCTGACATACTGGGTAACCTCAGAGCAGTTACTTCATCTTTCTGAGCCTGAGATTTCTCACCTGTTAGCCACATATGATTAGACTTACCTTCAGGGGCCACAGTATGAGGTAAGGGAAAATCCAGTAGATGATACTACAGATCTCAAGTCCTTCTAAATATACATCAATCTCTAGTCCAGGGAAAAGAGGGAGTAATGGAGTGAGAGGAAAGAGTTTGGCTGACAATGCTTTCCCCACCAGATATTACTTGGATAAACATCTCTCTGAAGGAGTTTAGACCACACGAAGAATTCTGAGCTGTGAGCAGCAGGTCTCATTCTAGCATAAGTGTTCTTCCTTGTCTCAATATGGTCCTCAGACTCGAATGCAATGTTGTCATTTTTTTCAACCAAATCTGATAACTTTTTATGCTGGGTTTTAAAAAAGACAGGCAGAAGATGCCATAATTAAAAATACATATGAGAAAAAATTAATATTTAATTGAGATAATTTTATCCATGAATTTTTTCCCCCTGTGAAATAGGAAAAGGTGTTTTTTATGAATTTTATCAGCAGAACTCCTCAGTTTGGCAGGAGTATGATTGAAAACTGTAACCTCTACAAGCCCAAGTGTTTGTCATTCCTGCTACTAAATTATCAGGAATATTTATTGAGCACTGGGACCATGTAGCGATCTATGGACTTTAAATTACAGACTAAAGGAAGCAAGTTACACCCCGCAGCACCCATGAACACAAAAGCACCTGCACTCGTGTATCAGGGCTGGGTCTGGAGAGATACATACTAACTATACATCTTACTGTGTTTAATTTCTCAAAAAATTCTTTGGAAAAGATAACTTTATCTGAAATTTACAGAAGAAGCAAAAAAGATTTAGGTAACGTCATTCTGAAGGTGTTAGATTGCCTTGAACGTTATTTTTTGGGCCAGTGTTCCAGGCTCAAAGCTTTGATTACTCAAACACAGCAGACCCTCCATTATTTGGGAAGAAATGGGTGAACAAAGGTGTGGATGGTTCTGTGAAGAGCAGAGGGGGTACATATGCTTGATAGGGAAAAGTAAAGAGGGAAAGTAGTGCTTGTACATATTTTAGTGGGCAAAATTCTGGAATGCAGAATAGGTTATTTTTGATCTTTTTGACATTTAGATTGACCAGTTTCCTAATTGGCCCGGATCTGTGGAACAATCTGTTAATTGTTCCACATAGTTTCATTTGAATGAAAGCAAAATATTTAAGCATTAGAACTGACTGGGGAAGTGATGTGTTTATTCATTCATTCAACAATTACTAAATGCATACCATATGACAGACACTGTGCTAAGCACTGAAAGTTCATTAATGAACTCAAAGACTTCTACCCTCTGAGTTTATAGTCTCTCCAGAGCAATACAGGCATAGAAACAGGTGCCATAATATCAGCATATAGAGGATTTATTAATTGCAGAAACTCAACATAATACAAACTCCCTGACCTTAAGGAACTTTTATTCTCATCATTATCATCTAACAATAATAATAATAGTTATAAATAAATGTTAAGCACTGAGTATTTCTCATTCTTCACCACTAGTAAGAGTCACCTACGAAGAGTTTTAATACTGAAAATATCCTTTCAACTTGAAGAGATTCTGACTGACCTTGGGCGAATCTCAAACATCTGTGCATTGAAAAAACTCAATGAGGTTGAAATAAAATAAAAATAAATAATAATACATTTATATCTGGCACTCTTCCAAATTTCTTCCTTATAACAGCTCTTTCAAGTAGTTGGTAATATTACCTTATTTTAGAAAGGAAAAAATTGAAACAGCAAGTTTAAAGTAATTTGTATGGGAGAGATGAGATTTAAACCAAGGAAATCTAACTCAAGAATCCATGCTACATGCCTAGGTGTTAAAACAAAAACCACTCTTTGTTTTTTGATACTGAAGGCTCATGGGGTAACTCCAGGAGGGTTGACACAGGAGGAAACTCATTCCACCAAATGAGGTTTCCTATCAATTCCCAGCAGCAGTCTCTGCTGTTGGCCTTCCTGTTACCATGACACTGCTCTCTGGCACGCTCCTTAGAGATGAAAGTTAAAGGAGTTCCTTCAGCCTCTAATTATTGAGACTGACAAATAATTAATCATTAGCTCCATGGTTCCTAGAAATATTCTATTTTTTAATATACCACAATTTATCTTCAGTTTAATAACTTTACCTCTTTCATATTCTTCCTTTCCAGAAAGTGGTAAATATATCTGGCAATTATTTGAACTAGTCCTTTTGGGGGTGGAAGTGGGGAATAACGTATAGACAAAATAAGAATGTCCAAGAGCTGATAATTGCTTTGGGTAGCTATCATGACATGAATACATTGTATTAATCATTAGTATTTTGCATTAACATTGCATTCATTTATGCATATGTTAGAAACTTCATATAATTAAATGTTGAAAATAGGCAGTGAGCCTCTTTAAAGATACTATGATATAAATCATCCAAAAAATAGTATTGATTTCTGATCTTAAATTAAAAACATGAGGAATGACGGTGATGCAGCAGTGGCCAACATAATTAATTCCAACATTACCCAGGCAAACAATTATCAATAATCTCCTATAACAGGCTGAAATGTATGTGAAGATATATTGTAAAATAGTAGGCATTAAATGTGTTTCTCTTCCTTCACCACGTAAAAGTCACCTATGGAGAGTTTTAATATCACAGATATCCTTTCAACCTAAAGACATTCTGACTGGGGTGGGCTGGGGTGAGGCTCAGACATCAGTCCATCGGAAAAAACTACGGGCTCAGAAATGTTACAATAAGCAAGCTGTTGCTATTATTAACTAGACTACACTGGATACTTCAGGCAGCCATGTGTTTTATAGGCTGAAAAAAGAATAGAAGAAAACAGAAAAAAAAAAAAAAAGAAATACAAAGGAAATGGTTCTTGATCATTTGGTTAATTTATTACAGAGATTGAACAATTAAACAGGCCACAACAGGCCAAAGCTTGATAGACCTTTGGTTTGCTTAGAAAAATGTGAGACTACCATTGATCCATTAAGGAGAGACTCAGACAAGGAGGAGTAAGAAGATCATAAGTATGGCTTGAGATTGTTCATGGCTTGAAAATACCTTTATGTTTTAAGGTTTTAGCTCTTGAATCAAGCCAGGATAAAATAAAACCTGATGCAACCCATCCATTGCTAAGTCACAGATCACTGCTGGTGCACTTGGTCCCCTAAACAACGTTGGCTTTCTGAGAGGTTTAGAATGAATGTGGTTTGGAATTTACATAATCCAGTGATTCCCTGGTTGTACCACAACCTATTAAATCAGAATGTATTAGAGTAGGATCCAGGCATCAGTATATGTTAGAGATTAGGATCCAGGCATCAGTATATTTTAGAGATTGTCAGGTGATTCCATTATGCAGTCAACTTTGAGGACCACAGACATAACTGCTTCTCAACTTTGATGACCCAACCTGAAGCCCCACTGCAAAACAAAGAAAAGGAATTCTTTTGTTTTCATTAGTCGAGGTTTCCACTTGCTAAGGTCCATTCTCCTTCTAGAACTTCTCCTGATCTCTTGGTTTACGTTAAACCAAGTTTCTCCATTCCCCTTTACCTCCCATCCTGTCCCCACCTGCTGGTCTGTCCCTGGTCCATGCTTCTCACTTTACAACTTTAATCAGACATTGCTTCTCCCAGAAATTTCTGATAAACCCAGCTCTACCCAGAGCTTTATATCCAACATATACATATCACCTGGGAACTTATAAAAAGGTCAATTCCAGGCCCAATTTGGGTCTATTGAATTAGAATCTGCATTTAATAAGCTCCCAGGGAACTTGTACGCACAGTCAAGTTTGAGAAATACTGTTCTAGGACACCATTTCCCAAAAAGTCTATTGAAGGACACTCTCAAGGACAGAAAATCCATTGCCTAGATTTTAAGTCACATTCTTCTATCTCTTTACAGAACATCTGTACATCCAAAATATAAGCATTGAGTGGCAACTACATGGCCCATACTAGGCTGGGTTTAAAGTATCCAGCTGTGAAGATGACAGAAGTGGTCCTTGTATTCGTGGACATAAAATTGAGCAGGGGCAACTCTAACAAGGAAGAGAAGTTAAAGGGATGTATAGGATGCTGTGGGATAATCTACCTAATGGAGGAGGATTGTGGGGGGGTCTATGGTAGTCTGGTAGATGAGAGTAGCATTCCATGGGGATGGCAGGTATCTATGGATACATAGGCTGAAGATCTAGGAAGGAGGGGCAGTTGAAGAGAGCAGAGTGCCAGCTTCATGCACAGCAGGTGCAAACTATTCAACTATACAAACACTTGCCCAGTGCCTACTCAGTGTTAGAAGGTGGTCTAAGTGCTTTCTTTATAAGCAGGTGTTATTATTAACCTCCATTTTACAAATTAGAAAACTGAGGCAAAGAGACTGTAAGTAATAAATCTGTCACAGAGCAAACATGAAAATACAACCATAGTTATCTGGCTCCAGCATCTATGCTCTTATGCCCCAATCATCTATGGACTGCTAAACTGGGCGGGGAGGGGGGAGGGAAATGATATATTCAACAAGGAGAAAGAAGGGCCATATGTCCAGAGTTAAAGCAAGCTTTGTTCATTGATCTATGACCTTTACCAGAATGAGGGAGAGGAGGAGAAGGAGGAGGGTCACCATTTAGGGGGCCTTAGCTTCTTACAACTGAAAATTTCTGGGACCCACCCCATAGTTATTGAATCAGAATTACTGGTCATGGATCCAGAAATCTGCATATTAATAATGCTTCCAGGTGATTCAAATGCAACAAAGTTTGAGAACCATAGGCTTAAAGACACAATTTCCTCCAAAATTTTCCCCCTCTCATAGTGTCCTCTAATTAACCTACAGTTACTTAATAACATCTTAGTCCCAAGCTGGAAACTAAAAATGAGGGTAAATAGGATTGAAGCGGAAAGCTGGAAGAAATCTGAAAATTGAATCTTTGCTCCTGTAGGTCCCTGACTACCAAGCTGTGAAAAGAATTATCTGGGCTTGAAAAGTTGGAGGCAAAGAGAGACCACAGAGACTTAGAACTATTTTCATTACGACGCCAGTGATTTAAATGACTAATTGAATTTCTGGAAATTGGAGTAAAATTTAAAGTTGCTTCAGGAACAATCATTTTACATGCCCTGTGATTCCGCTCCCTCTAGCCAATGCTAAGAAAAGACTCCCGGGTAGCAGAGAGAATTTTCTTGACTGTAGAATAGGTGTACTAGCAGTGGCTAAAGGAATCTCTGGTCACAAAGGCACACTGGCTCAACAAAGTTAATCTGCTTCCTATGTATCAAGAGACTTTGATAGCTCCAACACCAATTTCTGGCTGGTGGGGTATTCTTTTAAATCCAGTCTCTTCTTATAACCATTTAACAGGAATTATACTAAACTCTCATGAATAAGAAGCTAAAGTAAATAGCTAAACATCAACAGAACTCCATCAACATACATTATCCCCTTGCATCCTTTCAATATTTATCTTTAAGAGCCTGAAATGTTTTTAGGTACATTATCTTTAAAATTCCCAAAGTCAGTCTCCTAGATGCTGCCTTTCAAATGGTTCAGAATAGAGACAGTAGCTTTTCTATTCTTGCCTGCTTCAAAATAACATTACCCTGGCTATTCAACAAACCCTGTACATCCAGTTCATTTACTTTTGATCTTCATTCAGAAAAAAATACAAGTTTTAGAGAGTTCCTAGAAGATATTGTTGTTTCCACCCCTCAAAAGATTAGATAAATAAAGCACTGTATTTTCAAAGCTTTCTTATTCAATATATTTATTTCTGATTCTATCTATAAGCAAATTTCATTGTATGCTACTATATTAATTCCGCAAAAAATGATCATCAGCAAGATTAAATGCCATAGTTATAAAACTTTATACTGGTACCCCACCATTGCAATACAAGATATTGGTGATGATCATTTTCAACAGCTGTCATAGCTGTTTTCAATCACTGAGAGGTGTTTGAATGACTGACAGATCTAGGTCAATATTGGCCTTATTTTCATGTCACTCTCAATAAGTGATGCCATAGATGTGTGAGTCAAAGAGCATTTGAAGGATCTTAGACGCACACAGCTGGAATTATCCAAGGAAAGTAAACCTCTCACAGGTTCTCTCTCTGCAGAACTGCATACTTTCTTCTTTCAGGAGACTGGTGTAGCAAGACAGTCATGCCCTGCATGAGAGGACATGGTTGCTAAGAGAAGCCTAGGAAAGAGTGGATGAGACTCACTGAACTCTGGGCATTAGAGGTAATGTTCTGTCTTTCCTTTTCTCGGATTTGCCTTTTGTAACCATGCAATGCTAAGATCCAAAGAACCAAGGATAGGGTATGAGACTAAGGGAGAGTGACCAAGTGATTAACTCTAGATCTGAGGCCAAAATGGAGTTTTGGGATGAGGATTAATTATATCTTCACATGAACTAGCTTATCAGGGAGCTGCAATAAGCTTTGGGGAAAAGATCTGTTCTAAGAGAGAGGATCACTTTACCATAGCACTCCTATGTGTTCATCTAGGACTTCACTACTAAGTATCCTGGATTAAATACCTTCAAATATACTCAGATGTATAAAGTATCATCATTAAGAATAAAGAAATATAAATCATATATTGTCAATTGCTGTATTTGTTCAACACTTTTTAATGTATCTGCTCTTGTATTCCCATGTACTTATATTCATCAGTGGTATGAGCATGGTATTCTAGCCTTATATTCTAATCAGGGTACCTGGAACTGGGGTCCAGTCACATGAGAGCCACATAGAAACTGTGATTCCGATGATGCTTTATAAGGAATCACATGGGAATGACTGTTCAAAATGCCACAATGGGGTTAGTAGGAGATGAATACTCCTGCAATACATACAGTTGAAATTATGACATAAAATAACAGATATGTTTTCTCTTCCAAACTCTGATAGATCTGGAAATACAGGACTTCATTTACAAACTTTACCAAACTTGTTTCCAGGGTGACATGCAAATGAAAGAAAAAAAAAAGTACATTCCACAACCTCTTACTTACTTAGCTGTAGAGAAACAATCAGATTAGGGAAGAAAGCACTAAGAAGGCAGCATCAACCTACCTGCTTGGCACAACCTCGGGCAGGGTGTCCACTCACTGAAAGCAGTAACAATACAGTCTTTTTTGCATGGGAGAAAACAGGGGCGGACGGTTTCGGGTCGAGTAGAATCTGGACATCTGTCAATGTGAAGAGACCATGTCAGTGACTCTTTGAGAGATCACGTGGTTGAACACAGAACTATAGGATTTTAGAATACAAAATATTAAGGCCTCATATTCCTTTAACAGGTGAGGGAAGAAAGACTCCTGGAGGTGAAGCTACTTGCCCAAGCACTCAAAGCTGGAGCCAGAGCCTGAAGCAGGCCTCAGGTCTCTTGACCCAGAGACAAAAGTAACTTTTCACTATACCAGGAAAAAAATCACATCTGAAACCAATGAAAGATGGCCAAGAAAGTGTCTCACCATCAGCACCAACTCATTTTACCTTTTTCAGAAGGAAAAGACTGAAATACTGTTTTAAATGTTTTACTCAGGGTGATATATCAAATTAGCAATATTCGACAAAAGAAAGGATTATAAAAGCAATTTGAGAATATATTGGAAAACAAACATCTTTGAAGGTTGCTTAAAAATACCAGGAATCTTTGATCATTAACAGAATTCTAGACTATTTAAATCATTAACAGGTATTTCTATAGAACATGTAGACTGAAAAGATGAAAGAAGCAACTTATGACAGCCTGTAAATAACAAATGCACTAACTAGCATTAACAAGAAAAAAAAATTATTTTTATTATTTAGCTGACAATTAATTTAATGTCCCAATTTGGGAAGGAAGTAATGTAAATAGTTGATGGATTCACAATTATTTGGAAAAAATAAAGTCTCAGAAAATAGCAAGCATTTTTTTGTTTGTTTGCTTGCTTGTTTTTAGAGTAGAGAGGATTAAAAATCACATTTATTATATTCTACAGCAGCATTACACCAAGAAGAAAAACAGGAAAGCACTTTGCATTATACATTTGGTTTTTAAATTGTTTCCCATAAGTTTCATATAAAGAACAGAGATGCAGTGTGTATAAAGTTTAATAGTGTGAGTTTTGTATCAAATAGCCAGAGCTAAGTGTTCTGCTTAAATTCTTTCAGTTACTCTTAACAGCAAAGACAAGAATTATAATCTTCATTTTCATAGGATAAGCTGAGGTGTTGAAATGATAAGTAATGGACCCAAAGCCACATGGTGACAAAGCACTTGAAAATATTACGATTGAAAAAACACCAGTATAGCAAGTTTAAACAGACAATGAATGTAATTGTAAGAGAGAACAGAGAAAAACGGAAAAGAGAAAATTGATGAAGAAATAATGAACTAAACTATCACGAAGTTGAAAAAGGGATGATAATTCAGATTGAAAAACCAGGAAGTGTATACAAAATGACCAATATGCAAATATGGGGACCGTCCAAACTTCAAACACAAAGGAAAAGTAAGATAAGAAACTAGTAATCTCAATGCTTTGGGATGTCAAGGCAGGAGTATTGATTGAGGCAACACCAGCCTGGGCAACACATACAGATCCTGTGTTTACAAAAAAATATAAAAGATACTAGCTGGGCATGGGAGTACATGCCTGTAGGCCTAGCTACTTGAGAGGCTGAGGCCAGAGGATTGCTAAAGCCCAGGAACTGGAGGCTGCAGTGAGCTATGATCACACTAGTGTACTCCAGAGCCTGGCCAATAAAGCAAGACCCCATCTATAAAAAAGAAAGAGAGAGAGAGAGAGAGAGAGGGGAGGAGGAAGGGAAGGAGAGACGGAGGGAGGGAGGGAGGGAAGGAGCACAGAACAGAAACTAATAACTGTTGGAGCAAAAGGGAAAAAAAATCTAAGAAGGGAGAGGAATTTGACTGACATCAGATCTCATCAACTTATATAATTATAAACCTGAAAGCATTTTCATAGTGTTACCATTTTAGAAACAATGCATAGGAAAAACACAGAAGAATAAGTTTTAAGATAAAATGTTCCAAAACATCATTTTTGTCACAGAGAGTACAGGATGGGAGCTAGAAAGAGAAGAGAGGATGGACACTGGATTCCTCCAGCAAAGCAGGTGTTCAGAGAGTTGATCTACACACAAATGAAATAATAAACAAAGTCATTATGGACAAAATGTTTGCGTCCCTCCCAAAATTATTATGTTGAAACTTAACCCACAAAGTAAAAACATCCGGTGGTGCAGCCTTTGGGAGGTAATTAGATCATGATGGTCAAGCTCTCATGAATGGCATTAGCATCCTTATAAAAAGAGATACCAGGTAGCTGGCTTTCTCTCTGGATTCTCCACCATGTGAAGACACAACAAGGTAGCCATCGGCAAACCAGGAGGAGGGCCTTTCCTGGAATTCAACAATGAACTCACCCTGATCTCGGATTTCCAGCCTCCAAAACTGTCAGAAATAAATGTGTTTGTTGTTTTGGCCACCCAGTCTATGGTATTTTTGTTATAGCAGCCCAAACTAACTTTGGAAGGTTCTAAGAAAATTGATCAAGAGTACTACTGTAACCAACCAACAGAATGCCAACATTTTGGGAGGAGTCAGGAGAAGAACTAGTGAAAAGGAGCTCAGGTTGATTACTTTCACGGGAGCAAATCAAGGAACAACAATTTTAAATTGATAAATGCAGAGCTACATGGCTGATCTGCAAAAAATATATCATTTAGAGTTAGGAGGTAAACACCAGAAAGGGAGAATGGACAGGAATATACACCTAATTTGCTTGTATTCACATAAAGACACAGTGGAGGTAGATGAGGAATGAATAAAATGGTTGTCGGTGACAGGGAAGGAGGAGGGAAGTGGGTGAATATGAGTCGAGATGGCATAAGGCTTCCAACTGTTTACCTTTTTATAGTTATAATTGGTGAACTGTGTGTCTGTTTTCCCAACCAAAATTCAGAGAGAGACAGAAAAAAAAATCAGCAACTGTTAAAAAGTGGTTGTGCCATATAAATATATTTTCTGGTTTTGATAATGTACTATGATTATGTAAGGTGT
Source organism: Cacajao melanocephalus (assembly GCA_963573385.1). Lineage (NCBI taxonomy): Eukaryota > Metazoa > Chordata > Mammalia > Primates > Pitheciidae > Cacajao > Cacajao melanocephalus. The sequence goes on along the minus strand of CAUYLG010047425.1, from coordinate 21,737 downwards.
TACAGCTGGGGGAAGCTGAGTGAAGGGTACATAGAATCTCTCTGTACAATTTTTGCAAGTTGCTGGGGATCTATAATTATTTCAAAAGAAAAACTTAAGATTTAAAAATAGTGGTTGTGTTAAGGAAGCAGGATATGAAGTGGAGGAGGAGGTGGTTAAGAACCTACTGCTTTCCACCATCAGTCCCTCTACTATTTTACTTCCACAATAAAACATTTAATGCTTTGATAAAAAATAAACTAAAATTAAAAGATATATACTTACAAAAATTGCTCAATAAATTAATTCTTATTAGTAGCATTATCTTTAATACATACAAAGATACATACACAAATCATCTATAAAATGATTAATTCAATGAGCATAACAAGAGAAAGAAAGATGTATGTCATTATGAGGATATAATGTCATTTAAACAAGCTACTCTGGTCAGGAAAATTTATATCATACTTTAGCCAAAATAGGAAAACACTAAAATCATTCCCAAGTCCTTTATTCCTTTTTTAAGGTCTTCTAAAAATGAACTGAACTGTCGTTTATTCTAACTCCTCTCCAACCTCTCCTGGTAGATAGCTGGGAATGAAAGCACAACTTAAGTGACACGGACTTCTTTTGTGCCCAGGAGTCAAAAGGGATCCCACATGGACCCACCCGACACTCATACATTTCACAAAACAGCCTGGAAACATTTGTGGTGCTAAACTCAAGCTTTCTATAGAGAGTTGCTAATAACTCAGGAATTTCATCCACGTCAATTAGGAATAGGAGTTAATCTCTTTCAGGGAACTGATACTGTCAACTTTATTGACCCTTTATTGGCATCACTCACCAAAAACACTCACTGAGTAATACCTGAACTCTCCCTGATATGGTCCCTTTCTCTCTCTTGTCTTAAGTCCGAAAGAGAGAAAGAGTATTGTTCCCTTAAGGGCAAAGGTCAAGCTTAGGTTACAGTGCTATTACAGAAGAAATGAACTGTGGGCTTTCCTGGAAAAGCAAGTTATTTCTGGTTTGATAAGGGCCAAATGTTTTCCTGCAAGTGAAATTGTCTTTTTGTCATTTCCCCTGCCAATGAGATTTACCTTTTCCTCAGGGATTCAACTTTCTGTTCCTATTTATCTACATGTTGTCTATCCTTTCATGCATCGTCACATTTCCAATTTCCATAAATTTTCTCTTAGTCTTCAAAAATACAGTCTTTGGCTATTAGCAACCTAGGTGCTCCCCAACTTCTAAAATGGTAAAGTTTATTTTCTGTATCACTGTATTATTACTAACAGAGAAAAGACTTTTGATAACTTTTGGGCTGCTGATGTCTGCTGTGTGCAAGCTATACATATGCTAATTTTGAGAGCCTTGATGGTGGAATTCCATTTTATATCATGTCTTAAAAATGCTGTATTTAGCTCAGTGTAAATGTTTAGTAACAGTAAGTGAATGATTGAATAGTATTCTGTGCTATTGAAGCCTAAAGACAAATAGATCCCTTGGGAATATTAGGCTCATTTCTCCAGCTATTTCCACAACCAAACTAAAGCCTTGAAACCCAGAGAAACAGATGGATTCACTTTTTAGTTGGTAAGCATATATGGCCTTTTGTCAAAATTTAACTTCCTGCTTTCATAAAATACTATGATTCTGGATTAGCAATGCTCTCCATAAAAGGGAATGAATTCCATTTCAATAAATATATTTTCCTGGACTTGCACTGGAATGTTTTACAACTCTTGTCTCTTGGCCATATTGTAGGGTTTAGCTTCTTATACACACTGTACTGAAATGCATCAAATTGAGCTACAAAGAACTGCCATTTTTTTTTAGCTATGCCTCCATGATTAGTCATCTGACCCAAGAACTGACATATTTATCTCACTCAGCTAGATGGGGGAAAGCTGCCGAGTTTTTAAACATTAAATGTTTAAATGGAGCTATTTATTACTATATCTCACAAAATGCCAGTTGTTTTCACATTAAAGGCAGAAAGTATCTTATCAGGAACTTTGAAAAGCTTTGAGAAATGTGTTTTCAGCCTTTATTATTATTATTATTTGTACACTGCCACTGGGGAAAGAAAAGCCTTAAATAGTAAAACAAAACCAAACACAACTTCAGGAAGATCCCAATAAGCTCTCTCTCTGGTTCAGTTGTGCCCTAGCTAGTTTTTATTTTCTGATATGATCAGTTCTATTACTCATACAATGGTAACAGTCTCACTGGTACAATTACATGGAAACCAAAACACCAGCTCAGGCACACAAGAGCTTGCAGGAAACACTATGCCTCTCTGTGCAGTGGGTTTAAAGATATAACACATTATTTTGACCCACACATTTCATGAGACATGCTTCCTTCTGTGTTTTCTGAAGGCCACTCTTTCTCTAGGATATTTTCTTCTTCCTTTGCATTTCTCTATCCTCATCCCAAAGATTTCATATATGACAGGAGATCTTTTCCCACTGCAATGACTTTCATGTGAAAAAGAGCAAAAGTATATTTCCGGAGGCATAGCAAAGGATACTTTATATTGCTGATAATCTCCCTGGGCAATTTGCTGGACAGTAGGTATTATTTTCTTAGCTCAATTAATCTCATTAACCTCAAGAATTTTAATTAATTTCATTAAAGTCAACGCAGGCTGCTCATGTTTAACAGGATTATTTGGAGACATACCATAAGAATTAAAACTAGGTTGTTAAGTCTCTAGCCTCATTAACAATACAGAAAGTAATTAGCAATGTCTTTATATCTGTGTGTGTTTGTTGGGGAAAACATCTGTGCAATTGATTTTTCTGTGTTGGCAAACCACAGCAAAACTGGAGATGATTTACTGTAAGGATACTATTTTAGTCTCACTTATGTACATTTTCAAACAAATACATATTTGTTTATGAATTACGTTTTAAACCATAAACTTCTGTTCCTGTGATTTTTTTTTCTCGAATCATCTTTGAGTAAGCTCGTGTGCTCAGAAACCTTCACAAAACTGTTATTCAAAGTAATAATGATGACACAAGAAGAAATGCATGCTGATTGGAACATATAACTCAACTTTTTCTGTCCAAATAGCCCTTTAAAATATGATGATAATATATTGAATAGGTATCAGTCTCAATTCTAATGCGCCCTTTGCTAAAAAATAAACGAGTTACATTCATGTCCAGTAGATTTTCCTGTCATGGTGGTTCAAAGATGAAAAGCTTTGTGGAAGGGAGATCAGGCTTCAGGCATGCTAACATTTTTCATCACTATGAAGAATAATAGTTTGCTGCATTTTATGTAGGGTTGGTACTACATCTAAGCCATATTTATTTTTATTGGCATATTCATCCTAATCTCTCATGCAACTTTTCTTAAGCAGTTGAAAATTTAGGTCATAAAAATAAACATTATCTAGGCTTCAATCCTTCTCAGATAAAAGGAGTTCTCATGTCTGCATAACACTTTTATAAAACTTTCAGAATTTTACCATAACCTCATGACTTAGGTTTTCACCTGAAGCAGCTGATACTAAATGTTATTGTCCATATTTGTCTATAACTTCTATTGATTCATCGGTCCAATCAATCTATTTGGTGATATGGCTACCAGGTAAATTGAAAAATACAACTGATACAAGTTGTTGTTTCCAAAAACACTGCTACCAATATAGAGTTAGGTTCTAGAGCAAAAACAGTATTTATGAGCTAAAAAGAGCAGGTCATATGTAAGACATGTTGACTACTTTTCATGATAGTCCACTTTAACAAAATTTATCAAGAGAGATTAAATGTTTTTCTTGAAGCAAAAGATAAACATCAGTTTCCCTTGATCTTCATATCCAATCCTTGTTAAACCTTGTCACTCATATCACATATATCACACATAGCTTTAGTTCATTCATAAACTCCAGAAATGTTCATACTAACTACCTGCCAAAAACTATTAAACTGGGGCTGCAACAAGAAAGAACACCTAATCCCAGCACTCTGGGAGCCACATTTAGGAGGAAGGTAAGGTGAGATGTTCCAGGCTATGCTCCCCTTCAAGTCACAGTGTGACTTGCAAATACATGTCTCCATGTGTATTTGCAAAACCATCCGCTCATCAGATGCTCCAACACCAGCTCTGGGCAGTGTCTGGCCAGTCTGCGCTCTATATTTGCCATAAATAGTTCATTTCCCTTAATGGAGCTTGTATGACTTGCCTTACACATGGCCAAAGTGGCTTCCATGACAATGTGGATCAGGCCCAGAGCCCTTCGCCATGGTTCCCCAGATGAAATTATTCAGTGTTTCTATTGCTCATGAGAGAAACACATTAAATTGAATTAGGCAGAACGCTGAATGCATTTTTGTATTTTGCCATGGAGGGCAGGGTGAAGTCAGTAGAGATGGGACCACAGCATTCATTGCTGCCAGGATTTGTTCCCACTGCATATGTTTCTTTCTGAGGGTCAGCATGAATCTCTCCTTTTCCTTTTTCCACCAGACCTGACTCTGTCTGTAGCAACTCTCAGCTCATACGCTTAGAGTATCACCAACAGAAAAAAGTGAATTTCATTCTCCCAGACTGAAAATTCCTGGGGAAGTACTCTATGTTGCCTAGCTCATGACACTAGACCAAAGCTGGCACCAGCTCATCTTAGTGGCCCACACCCTGTGCCTAGAGTGGGATCTCCAAATACACCAAATACAGCCACTGGGAATCTCTCCAGATAGACCAGTCACACAGTCTCTCTATGAGGCATAGGGCCCTTCTGTTTTCTTCTTTACCAGCCTTCCCACAGGGACTTGAGGAAAACATGCATCTCCTCATTTGGTCTAGTGATAAAACTCCCACAGCCAGTCCTTTAATCAATTATTTTTTTCCTCCCATCATTTGCAATTGTTCTTCATCCTTTTGATATCTATATCCTAGTTTCCAAGCCCATATTTTCCTACTGTCTTTAAAAAATTTTATATTCCCATGTACAGACAGTATAACATGCATGAGATTGTAAGCTACTTAAGGGCATGGATTCATTATTCTAATTAGAATGGCCGTATGGCTGTATCTACTTACTGCAGGAAAGATCTGTGGCATCTAAAGAAGAGTAAGACACGACACTATAATTCAAAGCACAGAATCTACCATTATGTTGACCTAGTCTTTATGTGATTTGAGAAGAGTAAAAAATACTGAGATCAGCTCTAGAAAATTTGTTTGATTCTTCAAATGCATTCAATGTTTGTGGATACTATTCATTTTTATCCATGAACTGATGTATTACTACATATTATAAATGCACCAGTGATACATATCATAACTGTGTTTATCTTTGTTTGAGGCTCATGTTTTAATCTTTAACAGTCAAACAGCAACAAAAAAAAACCCTCTTACTCTATCAGAAACCCAGAAATATCTATTGCTTGATAAATGCTTTCAACTAATAATACTCAACATGAAATAAATGCATTTTCGGTAACAGACTAATAATACCTTTTGATCATCACTTGTCCCACATGACTCTTGACACAGAAGACCCTCCGAGTCTGAATGCCTACACCACACGTAGCTTCTCCATTCCAGCCAATGGTTGCATTAAGGGCAGTTACCAATGTGTCTTCAGAACAAGGGCCCCAAGGCGACGTCTCCCAGTGAAGCTGCATACAGGAATGGTCATTACACAAACGATGCTCTTGGAGGGCCTGACTAGGGGGACATGGCTTTCCACCTGACAAAAATAAGAACAAAAGATAATACATGGTTGTTCCTGTTGTTCTTGTCTTTATTTCTGCTGTTTTAATGGTCTAGAGAGACAGCTTTGCTGACACAGCCTTCCAAAGACCGGAGCCACTGTGCCATTCTTCCCAATCTAAGAACAGGGATTTTTGTCCTGAGCAACCCCTGAGGATAATATAGTGCACTCTTTTCCACTAAATAACAAGCAGCAGTCCACATCAATTAGATTATAAAATGAATTGACTCTATTGCCCACCATTGCAGCATGTATCTCTGAGATAAACTCCAAAGAAACCTGCTTTTCAAAAAATATTTTTATGCTTCATGTATTAGTCAGTTAGAATAATCTATGGTCTCAAAGTGATATTATCTGGAACACACACACACACACACACACACACACACACACACACACATACACAACTTATGCCGCATGGTCTTCCTTTCCTAAGAGAGGCATTAGTTTTCTAAGAAAATCATTTTAAGACACTCATCCTCCATCAAGCAGTGCATTTCACTGCAATTTGAGAAATACAGAAATATCTGTTAAAGTTTGGAGAAGAGAGCCTCTCCTTAAACTCTGAAATAATACCTGACAATGTGCTATCCCCTGGCAAGGAGTCCAGACATATGTGTATTCACAGACTCCTGGATGAGTCAGACAATCCAATTTCATTATTGTCCTTTTCTCACATTTTTTTATCCATATACAAAGTGGTATTTATCTAAAGTATCAGTCTTTTCCTACGCTTCCACATTTTAATGGTTTATACAGCAGGCCAAATGTCCAAGATTTGTGATCTTGGTTTTGTTGTTCTTGATTTTTTTTAACCATTAAATACTACTGACTCCCATTCACCCCTTACAGAAACATAAAAGAAAAGAGAAGGAAGCAACTTCACTTTAAGAATATGAAAATCTTCATTTATCTTGACCCTGGCCCCATTTCTCAGGATCAAAGAACAGAAACTTACTTAAAAAGTAGTTCCTCACAGCCAGTGGCCATGCTATCCTGCTGTTCTAACTGAGCCATGGGCAGAAAAAGCCAAGGGAGGGGATGAAAGAAATGACGTGTGCTGGGGACAGAGATCATCACCATAAATTACAGGACAGCTGCTCCTCTAATTTGTTCTGATGTCACCCGCTTATATTCTCATAGCACTTTTTAGCTTCTTCAAAGCCATTTTCACAGCCTTCATGCTGTGCCACTCTCCTGCAGAATGCTGGTATGACAGAACAGAATACCAGCATGCAGGAATCAGGTAGTCTGCAGATGTTAGTAGCAGTTCCCAGTTGAGAAGCCATGTCTCCTGATTCTTAATTTGCAGCTCGTTTTTACTAAACATAGTCTAATTATATTCCCGACTGCACAAGCTCTCTTCAGTTTGGATGTGTGTCAACCAAACTCTGTTTCCCTGTCTAAGAAGGGTATTGCAAAATAACATCCATCTGATTGCCATGGCCCATACACAGGTATGTTGCAAAGCAGTTCATGTAAATAGGTGAACCCAACAGAGTTAAACTAGAGGATCAAAGCAAAAAGCATGGATGGAAATGAAACTGTAAATCTGGATTCAGGGAACAGAGATATCATCTATGTGTGACTACTTCCTCCATATAAACTTCTCTATCACCAATGAGGAAAAATGATAATAATTGAGCTAATGAATCTAGCGTGAAAGCCTTTTCTGTTACTCACCTTCCCCAGCCAATGCCAGGATAGTTCTTGACCTGGTCTGTTTCCCATCTGAGTTTTTATTTGAGCAGGACTGGGAACAGGATGACCACTCTGTCCACTCGCTCACCACACAGTCCATTCGGCAGGGAATTTCACAAGCCTTCCTCTCAGGAGGTGGTGGTAATGGGCAAAGACTTCCTGATACATCTTCTCCTATAATCAACCAGATCAAGACAGTTGGTGATTAATGCATAATCAAGTCCAGTCCAAGGAACAGTTAGGCTCATTGCTTTATCTATTACTGCAGTTTAAAGTACAAGAAAAAATACTTTCTTCAGCCATTCACAATATTTACATCAGACAAAAACTGCTAGGAGATAATTTGGCATTTAGAAAGGTAGATACTACAGCAGAACTCCCACTTGTAGTCCTTCATAAGGACAAAGCTGACTTTCAGAAACCATTTAGCCATGGACGGCCGAAGATGGATGTGGCGGATGTGTTATGGATAACCATATATAACAAGTATATACTTTTCTTTGAAGTGGAAGTCAGAGCTGTCCATTCACCTGAAACCACAATTTATGTTGAACATTATAATCTACTAAATTAAAAAACATATCATTTTAATTTTCTTTTGGGTATTTTCACCTCCAAATATTCAACCTAATGCAAGATGATCACATGATGACTCTTTTGTTCTCCTTTTTCATAGTGGTAAATTATCCAAAACTAAAATGAAAATGGATCTGTGGCTAAAATTATGTAACATGTTGACAAAGTTGACGGCCAGTCTGAAGTTCTCCCTAATAACATTTTGATTAGTCTCCCTAATAACATAACCCCTTGAATAATCTAACGCATTAATAAACCAAAAATAACTATACTCAAAAATACGGCACAAAACACTCCAGATATCAAGGATCTCCACTTTTGCTATTGTCTCAGTGCCTTTCTATAAATATTATTTACAATTCTTTGATACTATATCATAGAAAATGATTTTTCAGAAACTATAAAATAATAGAGTTTTATAATTAACAGATGTTAGGGCTAAAGGGATAATTTCTAAGTAATGGAAAAATACCTCAAATGACTACAATGGCTTCTTAAAACTCTCAGGTTATTTATTTGCTATTACTAGAATTCAAATATTCCTCTTTTATAGATAATAACTCTCACTATTCCCCCCATTCACAGTCTCCTCATAAAAACAGAGGACACAAAGAATAGTGACATCATTTATTGTTTGAAATAAGAACATAAAATGTGAAATGGTAACTATAGGAGAGAGGCAGTTTTGTTTGTGTGACTTTATGGCTTTGAAATTCTCTTGTCATGATCTGGCTGGAACAAAAAAATAAATGTGAAGGGGACTGGTATTTATTGAACATTTCCTTGTGCAAGACACTGTGTTTTGCATATATCACTCAGGCTTTGCATATGTTATTGAGTCCTCAGGAGAAACTCTGAATTGCAGGTGTGATCCATCTCATCTCTTAGGTGAGGGCTCAGAGCAGAGGCTTAGAGAGGAAAGCTTGTTCATGCTTACAGGGGCCTTAGCTGGGGAGCAAATCCAAACTCCCTGACTCTAAAACTTCTGCTTCTCCCATTAACCATGCTGTGTCTAATTCCAACGAGATGGATATTCTTCTTCTGAGGAAGTAAATAAAACAAGCTGACAGTCAGCAAGACTGCCTGAAGGAGAAGATAGTGCACAGCTAATATCTGCATTTATATTTGTAAATGAGGCCAGGCTCATTGCCCTTGAGGTACAAATAAAGCTTTTCAAGCATATGATGAGAAGTAATAGAGGTTCTAGCAGATAATCAAGCTGAAAGACCAGTTCCAATAATTCTCTCTTCAGTCTCAATCTACTTCCAGGTTGAGTCCACACTGTGTGTAACACACACACACACACACACACACACACACACACACATCCAATACAGCACTTTAACAAGTATAGAAGCAGGCAGAAACAAAATGCCCAACCTACATCTAATCAAAATTTCCACACTTGTGACTATTACTAACATAGTCTGTATACAAAATACTTTAAAGCTATGTCTTACAATAAACATTTTGAAGAACAAGGTAGAGGTTTCATGAATAACAGTAAAAGGAAAGGTGGAAAGTGTTGGGTTAAAAGTAGTAACATTGGTCTCATTACTGAAAAATTTCTCAGTGTTGAAAATGCCAGTATATATTGTAAATTTCCCAGAAGGGAAATGAGATATAGTGCTTTTCATCCTTATTTGAACAAGGGCCATACTTTTTGAAGAGCTTCTCTCTCTCTCTTTCAGAAATGGTACTTTTATGAATATGCTTTGAGAAAACTCTACATTAAAGAATTATAAAATTGTCAACTACTATATGATGAGTACATACTATGTGCAAGGCATATTATGAGATAAAAATAGATGAGCTTACCGTTACTTATCTTTCTAGAGCTCATGATTAATGATGGAGATGAGCTATTAACACATAAAAGCAAAACCGAGTGCATGTCAAGTTGCAGCTGTGTGATTCAAACACAAAATATTTCAGTGATTCAGGGGATTGTCATGGTCCCCTCCAATAAGGGGAAATAAAAAGGCTGAGAACTTGTGGCAAGGATGGAGGGCAATTCAGGCATTGGAAGGGTCAGTAAAGATTAGGTAGGAAAAAACAAGGTGTCTGGAAGATAGCTAATACTGAAGATGCATGATGAAAAGAGAAAGCCTATCTTGGAGGAGTTATTTGGCATCAAATTCCAAATGATCTAGACTGACACATAAGTTTTATTATATTTCTGCCCTTCCCTAAATTCCTAGTTATTCTGGTTTCCCATGACTCAAATTTGCCATCCTCCCTGTCGTCACATTCAGTGTTCTCAATAATCACTTCAGATACTCAAATACTTTTAAAAATCTCAGCTTTTTTATAAGCTGATATACCTATTCCCTCAGTATACTGTAATGTCAATACTCCCACCAACACCAACCTTTTTATAGTTTGCCTATACAGGCTAATTCAGAAAAGTGAACAAACAGATCAGAACTTTAGGGAATTCAAACTAATAGTCATAAGCATCCTGTAATTCCTGTGGGAGTTATTTTAAAAGAAATCTTGGAAGAAAAAAAAAGCTGCACAATGAGGTCTAGCTGAAATGAGTCTAGCCAGACTCAATTAAGTGTATTAAGGTGAATTGTAGCTACCAACATTTACTCACTTAAGGATATCACTTAACATTTTTGAACCTCAATTATTTCATTTGTAGGAATAAAATAATAACATGAGGAATCATTTATTCAACATATATATCAAGGTGTCTAACACATGGTGATCTCTCATTATACAGGAACCTTAAAAAATGTCTTTGCAAAGACATATACCACAAAAAAACAAATGGTCTTGATCTGAAATCTAGATATTTATGTCACAGTCATGAAAAGCACTTGGCTTTACTATTCATATTTGTGTACAAACAACTATCAACAGTTTCATAGATTGCTTTATATAAAATATTAAAACATCTATAATTATACAGATCTTTTTATTGACATGGTTGGCTAATCTAAACCATTTAAGAGCCAAAAATAAAGCACTTGAGCCTAAATAACCTCATCTGCTCATATACATAGGTATAATTATCTTCCCATTGTACAGAGAGAATCCATCTCAAAAGAGGAACGTTTACGCTTTCCTGTTTTTATTTTCTTGTATGGATCAATGAGACCACAGAAATCTCAGGCAAGCATGGAAAATAAAGCCTCACATAGTTCCGAAGCTTAGCCATTAAAAGTGATTTTCACAAGCTCGGATAATCTAATGTCATAATAAAATAGAATATATTTAAGAGGGAAATTGAATTCATCTTTCAAAAAGACTCTATAAAATTACTCCCAGCACTCACCAGGCTCCCTGGGATCAATAACAGCAAACTCCCTGTTCTCTCCTCGTGGAGTAGACTTACTTAAACCAGTTATGATTCTGGGAAAATGGAACATGGTGCTGCTTTAAACCAGTTATGATTCTGGGAAAATAGAACATGGTGCTGCTTTGACCATGTGAATTGGAATTTTAAAAAATAATTTAATATAATGAAATTCACATAACATAAAATTAACTACTTTAAAGTAAACATTTCAGTGGCATTTAGCACATCCGCAATGGTAACAAAGTATTTTAATCACTCCAAAGTAAAGCTCCATGCGCATTGAGCAGTTTCTCTCTGTTACCTCTTCCCCGCAGCCTCTGGAAACTGCCAATTTACATTCTTTGTGTGTGTCTCTATGGATTTATCTACTCTGAATATTTTATACAAATTAAAACATACCATTTGTGATCTTTTACATCTGGCTCTTTTAAGAATAGCATTTTGGTGGCACAATCACCTTACAGCATGTTTCAGAACTTCATTCCATTTTATGAATGGACAATATTCATTGTATGTATATGCTGAAATTTGTTTATTCATCTGTTGATGGACATTTGAGCTGGTCCCATATTTTGGTTATTGTGAAAACTACTGCTATGAATATGCATGTGCATACACCTGTTTGAATACGTGTTTCTAATTATTTTGGGTATATACCTAGGAGTAGAATTCTGGAGTCACATTTATCACTCAATTTTGCTTGCCAGTGATTCTGGGGCCTGTGGCATAGATAGCCAGATGAATAGAACCTGGCTACAGTTCACACTACTCTTCTAATACCTGCCTATTCCCGGCAGAATCAAAAGCAATTGAACACGACAAAGATTTTTAACATATAAATATACTCAAGATCATTTAAGAAGGTTTCTTTTTTCAGTTCAAATGTACATAACAATTAATATATAAATAGGATGTATATTTTATAAAAATAAACAAACAGCATAGTCTATAATTCTTAGTTTCTGATCCTAGTGTGTAGGTGTCAAGAGAGAAAAGAAAAAATAAAGATATGAACAAAATAGAAAAAGAAAAAAAAAAAACCTAGACAACCAAGAATCCACAGTATAATTTGAAAAGTAGACCAACATTTTGTTATGATACAAACTTCAAACTACCTTACTCATCCAAAAATAATGCATGCTGGGTACTTTATTGATATTTCCTCTTGTATGCTATTACACTATGGAAAATAATGAAACAGTTATCGAAAATACTCTACGTGTCATAAAATTTTATGTCCTATTTAAATCTAAGAAAAGAATGCCAATAAACCTTGATTAAATGCTTGCCCACAGCTGAGTAAGATATCAACAGACAGTATGTAGCAAATTTAGTGGAACTCATATGCATTTAATTCCATTTTTTAAATCTAAATGTTATGTCCTCAAAAGCAAGTAGCCCCTGGCCACATCTGGATTGAGACCCTAATCAGCTAAGGAAATGTTTATATTCAAAACCAATAAAATATGGAACAAAGGCTAAAGGCAAAACAGAAGCTATTTACAACATCCTAATATTGCCAACAACACGATTCATGTCCCTGCTTGATAATTTCAGAATTGGAAGCATATTTGTCTATTTAGCTTACACATATAGGAAGATACATAAAGAAACTTGATGTCAAATATTATAATAATAACAAAAACAACAATAACTGCAACAAAATAACAATAGCATCTGATATTTGGGAAAGCTTAGAATGGACTACATTCTAGATAACCACATCACATGCAGTATTTCACTAAAAATTCATATTAATATCATTATTTTTGCACTATTGTTACTCCTGAGGCATGGAGAAGTTAAAAAGCTTGCTCAGTTTTTGCCTTACACAGCCAGTGTCTGAGCTGGGTTTGGAAACCAGATCTGCAACATGTAATAAGCTCAGTTCTTACACATTATAAGTTGTGTTGCTTTCTGGTTCATATCTCACATATATCTTTCTCTTTACCATCACTTTTAGATAATACCAAACCGTGAATAAGGGACTCTGCATAATTCATCGTCAGCTCATCAGCAAATCTAGCACTGGGGGAGCAAGCCCAGAAGAGTGAGCACATTGATTATTTTGGAACTGCATCATGTCATGGGGTGGAATTGAACACTGCTTTTCAAACATAAAAAAGATAAGCAGATGAAAGACAGTTCAGAATGAAGAGATGGGAGGAAGTGATAGAATATAAGGCCACATAAGTACAGACTAAAGTAGGGATATTCAGCAAAAACTGTACAATGTATGATGAGCTAAATTACACAAACACAGGCAAAAAATATAATAAAGAGGCTCAGAGTGAAAAACCACTGAAGCTCTGAGAGCCGATGGAGGTAAAGAAAGAAAACATAAGAGCAAAGGGTAAAGTGAACATGGGAGGAAAACCCAAAGAGACATTAAAAAGAAAATACTTTAGACAAGAAATAATAGCAATAACAAACAAATACTAATAAACAATATTTCCAAATAAACATGATTACAAAGGCCAGTAGTTAGCTAAAATTGCATCCACATGGCAGGTGAAATGTTTGTTTCAGAAGCCTAACTGAGTAGCTAGACAAAGTTCTTCAACATACAATAATATAATAATAGTAGCTAACAGTTTGATCACTTAAGATGTACCCAGAAACATACTGTTATATTCTACAAGTATTAGCTTATTTCACCCTCAAAGCATTAGTATCAGTAAATACATGTATAGCACTTAATAGACGTCAGTTTCTGCTCCAAGTAAATTACCCATATTAATTCATTTAAACTTCACAACAGTCTTAGGTGGGAACTATCTTTATAAATACAGGCACTGTGCCTTGGATAAGTTAAATATTCTGTGTAGGAACAAACACAAGTAAATGGTGGAGTTTGAATTTGGACATGGAAGACCTAGCTCCAGAGTATGTTTGTTAATCATTATGCTCTACTGATACTCAAGCATTCTATTCTCTCTCAGGACAATTTACGTACCTGGCTACAGAAGGCTCAATCCAGTGGAAAGTCAGCAAAGTGTAAGTACGTTTAGCACATGAATACGGTACTATGTGTCAAGGTGAGAGGAGATGTGAAATAGCAGAAACAGACTCTATGATTTAGGAACAAACTGCAGTTGCTCAAAAACAACAAATCTCACAAAAATCTAACAACATGTCTTAGTGGTTGTGTTAGTTCATTCTAACACTGTTATAAAGAACTACCTGGGTAATTTATAAAGAAAAGTAGTTTAATTGGCTCATGGTTCCAAAGGCTGTACAGGAAGCATGGCTGGAGAGGCCTCAGGAAACTTATATCACGGCAAAAGGGGAAGCAGGTACATCTTACAGGGCCGAGTCAGGAGGAAGGGGGTGGGGGAATACTGCATACTTTTAAACAACCAGATCACATGAGAACGTACCCACTGTCAAGAGAATAGCAACGGGGATATCAGCATCCATGATCCAGTCACCTCCCATCAGGCCCCTCCTCCCAACATTTGAGATTAGAATTCGACATAAGATTTGGGTAGGGACATTGCGGGGTGAGGGGGGGATGTCCAGTCACACATTCCAGGAGGAAGCAATTACCATTTTATACTTGCGTAAAAAGTTTGAGAATTACTATAACTATACATTAAAAAACACTTTTTTGTTTGTTTCTAAAAATGATGCCAACATGTTGATAAGCCTTTTTGCTGGGTAGGCAGGGTGGATGAGAACAGGGTAAGAAGGTATCCATTTACAGTAACTTAGCACTGGATGGTAAAACTTGATGTTTCAGAGTTAACTCAATCTCAGGTTTTCAATGTTTCTTCTCTGTCTTTTTCATTTTCTCTGGGCAGCAGCCAAGAGTTAGAGAAACATGTATGTAACAATAACAGACACTGTTGTGTGAATTTTGCTGGTTCTCCAACTGAGCTATTTCCATCAAATTGGTCGTTGTGTATTATTACCTAGTCTTGAAAGTGCACCTGCAGCCACTGCCAATTTCTAGGGTCCATGACACAGTTTTCCTGTCCTCTGGTCCACATACTTTACAGCTGCCTACACCTGACTCCATGAAACTTCTAGTTTCCTGGAGCAGTCAGCATTTCCACAGCCCACACAGGGGCATGTGGGAATTTCAGGACCATCACCCTGTCATAAACAGGCCTGGGGAGACCTGGTTTGGAGGGTGGGTAGCAGCTAGCTCAGGCCCACTCTGTGCCTAAACACAGAGAACCATTTTCTCTGCTTTCAGTTTCCTTTTAACCTATCTGAAATTTCTATAGTTGTCATTTTCTCAGCCCAGTATTTCACCTGCAGGGTGAGAGGGGCCAGGGGCTCTCACCATCTACTATCTTCTCCACATCCTCCCAGCTCCTTCTTTCTGATCCAGGAAGCCAGCAGTGTGGGATCCAGGCTTATGCTAACACTCTACACTCAAGTCCTGTGGCCTTTCTTCTTGCTATTTGAAGGGAGCTATGTGGGATTTATAAAGCACTGTTCTACACGCCAGGCTCTTGCATATGAATTACTGACTTTCAGAATTATTGCCTCCAATGTGAGCTCTGTTTTGTGGCACTGACTCTTTTCTGTATGTTTGTATATGAGGTATAATAATCCCAATTTTTCCAGAGACAGTCCATGCCTCAGAAATCAACAGGGGGAGGGATTCTTGTCCATGAAGGTGTACAAGAAAAAGGAACATTACAGCATCTCAAAATATGATCTGATGACATCTACTTAATGTAGAAACCTTGTTTCTCAAAAGAGTTTTACAGAAAAGCTCTGCATAATTTTCAAAAGATGAATCCAGAATAAAATAATGTAATTAATAAGTGGCCTTTGCAATGTAGAAAATACTTCTTCAAGAGGAAAATATTGGAGCAAATTAACAGTGCGTTATAATGGACAGAATATTTGATGAGTAGTTGGGACATCTAGATTTCAGTTCTGCTTCTGACACTTACCAAAATGTGATCTTGGAAAATTATTAAGCTTATTTAGACCTAAGATACCTGCCATAAGTGGAGGGAAGGGCAGTACTATCATTTCTGATTATATTATTGGGTCTGATGATGGATCAAAGAGGGTAATAAAAACAATATTTAGAAAATTGCAAGCACTATTTATATACAATGTGGTCTATTATTGGCAAAAATGGGGATAAAGGACATTCCAAATAGAAAAATAATTTAAGTCAAAGATACTATTTCTCTTCTCCATCTTAATTTTGTCTTAGATAGAAATGCATAAGAGGAACTGAAATAATTACAAAGTCATAAATAATATTGCTTATTTAGCTGTCTAGCTAGCTCTGCAGGAAAGAATCTGGACTAGCTTCAATATGAGGTATACCTTTAGAAACTACATCAAGTGGCTGGGCACAGTGGTTCATGCCTGTAATCCCAGCACTTTGAGAGGCTGAGGTTGATAGATCACCTGATGTCAGGGTTTGAGACCAGCCTGGCCAACATGATGAAACCCCATCTCTACTAAAAAATACAATAATTAGCCGAGTATGGTGGTGGGTGCCTGTTATCCCAGCTGCTCGGGAGGCTGAGGTAGGAGACTCGCTTGAACCCAGAAGACGGAGGTTGCAGTGACTGACATGGTGCCACTGCACTCCAGCCTGAGCAACACAGTGAGACTCTGTCAAAAAAAAAAAAGAAAAAAAAAAGAAAGAGAAAAGAAAAAAGAAAGTACTTCATATCTAGAAGTTTCTTAAATATTTGAATAATCAAAGGGTAAGTCAATAAACTGGTAACACATCACTAAAGAATAATCATTTATCTCTGTAATTAACCTTCAGAAACATAACTATAATGTCTGTACATGGGAAATGTATGGTAATTTATTTAACTATCTCACTATAATTGCACAACTAAGATGTTTTCATTTTCTCTGTGATAAATAACACCACAAAAACATTCTTGACCATAACGTTGATTACTTTCCTAGGAATAGATTTCTTGAAATGGAAAAACAAAGTCAAAAAATATGAACTTCATGAAGATTCTTAGTAGAAAAAGTGGCCCATTTGCTTTTTTTCCCATTATTTATCATCATTAATAGCTTTTTGATGTACATACAATAAAATTCACTCTTCGTAGTTGTATCATTCTATGAGTTCTGGCAAATGCATAGTCTTGTATCCACCACCAAAATCACAAGGCAGGACAGTTCTATCACCACTAAAAAAATTCCCTTGTGGAGTCCCCCTGTAGTCAATCCCTCAATGCCAGTCCTAACTTTTGGGAACCACTGATATGGCATTCTCCCTAGTTTTGCTTCCCTCCTCTCTCAGAAGGTCATATATATAAAATGATACAGTCCAGTCTGCATCCTTTGAGGTCTTACTTCTTTCACATAGAAGAGTGCATTTTAGGTTCATCCATGTTGCTGTCTCTACGAATTAGTCATTCTTTTTGGGGTTGCTGAATAGCATTACATTATATGGATGTAGCACATTTTGTTTATCCATTCTCCTGTTTAAAGACTTCTGGGTTGTTTCCAGGTTTTGGTGATTGTGAATAAAACTGCTAAGCAAGATCTTGTGTGACTACAAGTTTTTATTTCTCTTGGGTAAATAATTAAGGGTAAAATTGCTGAATCTATGACAAGTGTAGATGTTATAAGAAACTGCCAAACTCTTCTCCAAAGTGGCTGCACTCTTTTGCCTTCCCATGAGAAATGTATGAGAGTTCTACATTGTTCTAATAGTTCTACATCCTTAATAGCACTTGGCATAACCAGTTTCTTTTTGTTCTTTATTGAATTGCTGTCATTCTCATAATGTGTAGTGTTATTAAACTGTATTTTAAATTTGCATTTTCCTATTGACTAATGATGCATCTTTTCATGTGCTTAGTTGCCATCTGCATATTTTGGTAAAGAGTTTTCAACTCTGGTTTATTTTTTTATTTTTTATTTTTTATATAAGTTCCTTATATATTCTAGAAAGAAATTATTTGTCACACATGTGATTTGCAAATGTCTTTTTACGGTCTGTGGCTTTTCATTTTCTTAACAGTGTCTTCTGCAGAGAAAAGGTTTTAATTTTGCTGCAGTCATCTTATTAACTTTTTCCTTTATGGACTGTGTTTTGGTGCTGTATTTAGTTTGTATTTTAAAAGACAAATTTTCAGGAAGGAACAGAAAATACATTGCTTGATGCACACACATGAAAAAAGAGAGTTGAAACTTCTATATTAGGACCTAGAATGTTATAATTTTGGATAGAGTGAATTCTCCAACCAGTGTGTCCTAGTATACAACACTAACACGACTTTTCACCTACAGTTCTAAAGCACAATTTTTCCATAGTGAATATCTACTGAAGCAACAATTGAGGGTCTAGCGCTATAACATCCTGACAACGTGTATCATGCAATGAAAATTACCTTGTGGCTAAAACATTATTTAGTATCAATTTAGTATAATGCACCATGATGAAGGTGAGACTTGTCTTTTATAAAATTGTGCTAATATCTGGCACAATATCAGCCACATAGTAGATTTCAATAAATTCTGTGTGAAGGAGTAAATGAGAAGTTAAGGGAAAGATGTTTAGTCTACTTAAGGTATAAGCAATCTTTTGCTTTTACAGTATTTGCTCTTAACAGTTTTGATAATATAAATGTGATAGTAACATATTGAAAGTTACAGACCATGGAAACTATTTTCACTCTAACACATTTTTCAGCTCAGGCCTTTAGGAAGCTTGACTTTGAATAAAGTTAGCAAAAAGCAAGATGAGCATGCTTTATTCTTGAGTTGGTAGGTAGCTCTTCTGTTTTTGTCTGAATCATATGCCTGCTACTATAGCAACCATAATATTGCCAGTTCTTGTCTTTGGATCCTGTATATTTTGGAATTTATGAAAAATTTTTAGAGTTTATCAACATCTAAGAATTCTTGTACTGGGGAAAACAAATCTATAAAAACAGAACAGTTTAAGGCAGGCAAATATCACTTACTGTGTAATTCTCAAAGGATAACCATAGTGTTTCTTTTAAAAAACATTTTTGATGTCTTTTCCCATGCCTGACTCCCTGGCTATTAAATTGTTCTCATTCAATTTTGCAGAACATGGCAGGGGTCTAATGACTAGTTTTGTACTATATTGAAGAAGTATAATAAGGTAACAAACCACATAACTGCATTGAAAGTTTGCAGTGGTGAACTAGGGGAGAATCGTGCAATAGATTTCTCTCATCAAAATCTTGCAAACTAATTAAGACCTTAAAATAATGAATGTATACCACTTTTCTAATTTTTTTCACTAACTCAGTTGAGATACAGGATTACAATACTGCAGACAAGGGAGCATTAGAAACTAATACTTAGAATAGGTTTCTCACCCAACAGAATTTTTTGTGCTCCAAACAGAAAACAGACAGCTGTTAAAAGTTTAGTTCAATCTTTAGTGAAACCAGCCAGCTGTAAAAAAATAAGATCTTAAGATGAATATTAGAAATATAACAATCAGAAAAACAGAATAGTTAAAGAATAAATACTGAAGTCATAATCTCAAAGTTCTTATTCAAGTCAAGCTGGTATCAGTTGGAAATTTATGTAACAACACCTAAATTAATGATGTGCATATATCATGAATATATACATTTCTACTGTAATTACCCTTTATATAGTATACTTTTCTATTATTGTCTTAAGACTGATATTAATGTCTTTATGCAACTGAATGAATTCTAAAGAAGAATAAACCCTTATTTTGTCTATCTTCCCCAAACTCACCTACCAGTTATTACAACAATCAATTTGTCGCTGCCATGTTTCTAGCCCATCTCTAATAATTCAGAAAAAAACAGCACTTTCACTTAAGATATGTTTAAATATAAATAAAATATATGCTGAGATATTTCAAAGCACAAGGGGTGAAGTTAAGCACGTTTCAAAAATCCAAACATCACTTTATATCATTGCCAAATTCTCCTCAACACCTCAGAACAATAATACTGACATTTAAGTCAAGCTGTATGCTCAGAATAATAAAATATGAAGAATACAGACATTTGAAATATGTATATTACTTTTTCCTTTGCATTAAAATTTTTTAAAAAAACATGTCCATGAAATAAGTATTATTTTATTAAATGTCTACCTAACAGGTCAAATTGTAATTATATCATTAATAATTATACAGACATTTATTTCCTGCAAGGCATCGTTTATTTGGAAGTAATTTAAGAACATTAGATATTTCTGATCATTTTTCTTATTCTAACTGACCTAGTGATTAAAAGAATAATTTTCTAATTTTTCTAGGCAGTTAAACAGCACTTATTAAGTTATTTGTACATAGGCATTTCTTCCTGAGACATAACAAATGGAGGGAAACAGCTGCTTGATAAATTCAGGGTTGCATAATGTCTTAAGTCTTTAACCCATTATATCAGCTCCTTGGTCAGAGAAAATGATGTAAATTATGTATTTCTGAATCCCCAGTGCCTAGAACAGTACTTTGCTCATAGTAAGTGGTCAATAAATGCTAATTGAACTGAAATGAACATAATTGAGCTGAACAGATGTTTTAGCATCTGAGATGCTTTTGGTTTCCATAGAGCTAGTACAAACTGAAGAAATTTTTAAATGACTAGAAATGTATAAACATCAACATATTTGATGAAGATTCAACTGCTATGAATACTGGTAAAGGTGCTGATTTACAAGCAGACAAACCTGGGTTTGAATTCTAGCCTGCCATTCTAAGTTGTGTGTTTCTAGGTGAGCTATTTCATATCTAAGTTTGCACCTAAATATGAAAATAATGATTCCTGTCAATACTTCACAGGAATTATGTCATAATAAAATGAGGTAAGATTAAAGTAACAGGTACACAGTAAGTGTTCACTATGTGTTGGTAATAATGATGACATCTGTCTACCCATCTCTATTAATGGCTTTAGATTTTCTATAAGTTAATTGCAGAGACAGTCAAGTCTGTAAAAACTATGCCAACATAGGAAGGAAGTAGGGAAGAGTGTATAAAATAATGGACATATGAAAAGGCATTTATGCAAAGCTTTGCAAGGCACCATCTGATTGTCAGTATGATTGCTTTGGCAGTGGGTTTACCTGTCCAGGACTCTTACTTTGCTTTTGCTTGGGGTATATCCATCAGTATACAATTGCTCAGGGGGAGATGTTGACACATAATTCTGGATGGCATGTTAAAAGGAAAATTTTGCAAAAAGGCTCTCATTTCGGTAAAAAAAAAAAAAAAGACTGAAATTACCAAGAGAGAAGAGAGTTGAATAATCACAAAAGAGTTAAATCCCCATTACATATGTCTCTTAGAAGATACAGGAGCAACCTTGCCCAAAGGCAACTGGGGAGCTAACCTAGACAGTGATATTTGAGCATCCTTAAAAATATGAGCACTGAGAAAAATGTATGTTTTCTGGATTTGGAGTGGAGAGTTCTGTAAATATTTGTTAAGTTTACTTGTTCCAGGTCTGGGTTCAAGTCCTG